>JABUQX010089663.1:7500-27500 GCA_015478945.1 Trachelipus rathkii
GTATACTGTGAGTATCGATTTCTTGTTAACTCTCTCCTCAATGCTCTCATTCTACGAATTTATTATTTTATTCAACTTTTGTAATTTGTCTACCAGATAATATATTTTGATATATTTTATTCACAAGAAGAATCTATGTATAAAAGTAGAAATTAAGGTTATGACATTGAATAGTAACGCATATTTATTTACAAGGAAATGAAATATACTTTTATTGACAATATTTTATTAAAGAAAAAGGATATCTAATTATTTCTATTCTATATGATATTTGATGAAGATAAATTTATTTTTAGTAAAATTAAAACTTTACAAGAGTCTCATTTATGACCTGCTACTTCTTCTCTCCCCATTGATGTCTTGCTGTTATTTTCTTGAGATGATAGAAAGCTATTCTCCACAATTTCTCTGTCAATACTTTTGACCTGCATCTTCGTGTAAAGGGGAAAATCTGAAACACCCCAACGGTGTAATTCTAGAAGAAGAAACACCTGGAAAGAAGTGTCGAACGTGACTAGGACAGTTATTAAAGAAAGTATTGATCGTAACTAAGGACATTTATATTAAAAAGTGGCTCAGTTTATGATTTTGATTCTCTTTTTGAAAAGAGTGGCGATCGTGGAAAAATTTTATATGTGGAATTTCTGCTGTCTCTGTCTGAAGAAAAGTCAGCCATCTTGGATTGTATGCTGTCTGAAGATTGTCAGGAAGCTACGAAATATTTCTTCATATTTGATTCTTCATATTTGATTCTTCAATTGATCTTCGAGATTCTTCAAAATTCTCCGACATTACTCATATGGGTTACCAGAAGATTTTTGATGGAATAATTTGGTTTGTTGCCTAAGATTGAGGTAAAAATAAAAAGTTTTTTTCAAGGAAATTTATGTGAGTGTAGTTATTATTTTATGATTAAATATTTGGTAAAATATTAAAAATATTTTATAAAATAATTTATTTTCTTATATATTTATAAATAAAAGTATAAATAATACATTTTAAATAATTAAATATATTATATTATATATATTTAGTGATAAGTTAAAAGCTCGATTTCTATTGGTCGACGCACCATCTTCCTGATGACGTCACAAGATGGTCAATGCTAGCCTCCAAACAGATCTCCTTAATCAGTTGTCTGTCTCATAATATTCAAACATTCAAATACTTATATTTATTTATATTTGAAATTTTAAATATAAATACATTCTTGCAACATACACTGGAAACAAAAAAGTTAGTAAGAATTTGGCGTATTTATTTTCTGTCAAATATTTTGATTGTAAAAATATTTGCTTTACAAATTTTATGTATCATACGCTGGAACAGGAAGTAGGAAGTTCGAGAGTAGATTTTCGCACTCAATTACTCCGCAGCTGTTGTGTTTGAAATCATCTGTCAGAATTGTAATGACGCATTTTCTTTATTAGGCTTATAATATTAAAAATAATTATTAAATATTCTTATATAGGTTAAATTTTGTAAAACTTACTACTCATATATTAAAAAATATTTTTTTTAGTATTTTCTATATATATATTTGATTTTTCCAATCATATTTTAAATATATATATTATATATATATATATATATATATATAATATAATATATATATAATATATATATAATATATATATATATATATATATATAATATATTATATATATATATATATATATATATATATATATATATATATATATATATAAATATAGGTATATAAATAACTTGTATGCTACGCAATAGATGATCAATCTCTTTTGGGATATAAGAGATAGAAGAGGATTATTTATTTTTTTCTGTACATTCACTAACGAAAGTGATATATGTGAAGGATTTTCTGGGATATTTTTTTTCCTGTCTGACTCAAAAACGCAAGAGAAATTACTTGTGCAACTCAAATTTAAATAATTATTATTATTATTTATTTTTTTTTGTAAAGTGTGGCTGTATTATTTTTCGGGAGGTATTTTTTTGTATGTGTGCGTTGTGGGTGGCAAAATTTCATCCATAAAATCGTCAGTTTTTGCCGATAAAGGAGTTAGGGGAGTATTTTTTTTTTCAACCCCCAAAAGAAATTCTCCAAATTATATATATATATATATATATATATATATATATATATATATATATATATATATATATATATATATATATATATATATATATATATATATATATATATTATATATAATATATATATATACTATTATTATATATATAATATTATATATATATAAATCATCTTCTTTATTTTTTATTATTGATATTAATTTTTTTTAATGTGTATTAACAATTTTTAAATATTTTTTGATGGTACTGCAGCTATAGAATAGAAAAAAAAAAATATTTTTTTGAAAATTCTCCAAGACTCAACCGAAGAATTTGAACATATTTTTGGAAAGAAAAAAAATTTTTGCTGGATAACGCAAGAGGATAGGTTCAGGGTTAATTATTTATTTATTTATTTATTTTAAATTTTATGATTAAGAATATATTTTTTTTTTCATTTGAAGAAAAAAGTCTTCACATTCATCAAAAATACGAATAGATACTTCTGGACATTCCATCTATCCATAGTACATTTCTGGTTTGAGTAAGTTTATTCTGTCCAAATTTTTGGTATTTTACAAATTTATTTTTTTATAATATATTATTTTCCTAGTTTTCATATTTCTTCCTTTATATTTTATTCCTTCTATGCCGTCCGACGACGAAGAGAGTGTAAAATTAAACGAGGACGAATCCATTAAAACTCCTATCGACGAGTCAAATCCGATTGCCGGAGACTCGAGTCAAAATCTTTCTTCTTCCGTTCTTAATAATTCTCAAACTATGTCTAGACCTATTTTAAATATAGACCGTCTCTCCCACTCGAAGCCAAACATTCCATTACTCATTGGTTTTGTTGACAATTCTTGGAAAGGAATAAGCCTCAGCGATTGGTTTTCGTCAATAGAATTGTATTTTCAAGACGAGGGAATAGAATCTGATACTGAAAAATTACGTACATACGTTCGTTTTTTGAATATTCGAGAAGGTAACGTTGGCTTTCTTATAAATTCAACCCCGGAACTAAAAAATCCGAAATCTTGGGAAGAGTTCAAGACTGAATTGTCGCTCATTTTAAATCCGATTTGCTCGAAAAGTTCTTTTGAAGCCTTCAACGAATTCGTAAATATTAAATGGAGCAGTAATAAATCATTACCGGAGTTCATTACTGACGCACAGAGAGCGTTGCAAATATTTATCGACTCATCTTCTTTAATTCACGATGTCAAATTTACAGATGAACAAAGACGTTTACTTTTGTTTTCAACTTTGTATGCAAATACAAAACCGCAACTCCAACGAATTATACACGAGGAATTTGATATACAGAACACAATACCTAGACAGGTACAGGCTTATTTAAAGAAAAACCATGTTCTTAATGATGGTAAAATCTCTTCCGCCACAGGTAAAAACTCTTATCAAACTTCTAATGTTCCAATTTACTCTACGCATGCTGAAAAAGGTGCTGCTCAACAGTCATTTTCTCAGGCTTATAACACGAAAAGTATGCCTAAATCTTCAAGTTTTTCTAATAATTCTTATCATTCTGTATCTAATAATCAACCTAAACGTAAAATTCTCTTTTGTAAATCTTGTGAAAATCATGGGCATCCAACTTCAAAATGTATATTTCGCCCCTTCTGCACAATGTGCCAGAAAAGTCATGCGCGTGGGACGCAAAGTAGGTGCAAGGGAACTATGTGGGAACCTTTCTCTCCTGAAGGATTAAGTAGGGTAAGGTATATAACTCAATCTGAGCAAAATAATTATGCTCCGAATCATTCAAATCTCCGTTCAAATTTTCGTCCCAGTCGACCCACTGGTCAAAACCAGTCTCATGAGTTGTCATTCGATACATATGAAAATCACGAAAATCAACGTGACAGAAATTATCCTCATCATTCTTATCCGGAACTAGATGAAAATTCCTCATCACAAGTCAATCTTTTATACCCCGAGAATCGTACAGATTATTATAGTAGTAATAAAAACCCGATTCGAAATCGTGATATTTCCCCTCACTCACTTCAATATTCCGAAGAGAATATTATGTCTCAAGTCCTTCATTTGGATCCAGATTATGAATTCAAATCTTCCTTTCGCATGAGAATTTGAAAGTTTTCTCTGCTAGACAGAGAATAATTCTAGATTATAAATATCGTTTCGAATGGTCACGAAAGTCGTGGAACTTCTTTAATTTTCGCAAGGTCAGTATGGTCACCTAACAGTATCAAATTCCGAAACTTTTGACAGAGGTCAAAATGTTGTTTTCAATAGGTTGGGAAAGAAGTTTTAAATGTAATTATTGTATATCCGGAAATATTGATATACGTTAGAAATAATAATTTGAGAATTAATTTGAATAATTACAATAGTCATAGACCATTATGTCGCACTATGTAGGTGGTGTCTATATGTTTATGAGAATAAATTTATCTGAATAAATTAATTACTGTCTTTATTTCTTGATCTTCATTATTTCTCTGTCTCTTTAGACGGAGGAATTGCGAACAGCTAAAAGTTTGGTTGGACAAGATCGCGTAGCACTCAAGCACGCATTTCACATGTTTGCACTAAACTCTGAATTATGATTACTTTGCTTAAGCGCGGAGATCGCCATGTATGCGTATTTACTAATAAAGAGAATTTTTAGATCAGACACTGTCACTATGGTTATACGATGTAGCTCTATTGTGTGACACACGATAATTACCTTGAATTTATTCATTATATTAGCAATGTTCATATGTAGTATAGTAAATTTAATATTGTATTGGACTATCAGATGATATAAATTACTCTTTTCAAGATATGTGCTACTTGTAATCTATATTCGAAACTGAAAGGAGTAGTTTTCTAGTTGTTAAACTACACGAGCTATTCATATATTACATTAACGCACCACACACTCAGTCGAAATGTGTAACCTCCTGATGTAGCTCACCTCGACTTATTCTCTCCAGGTTTCGATTTCGTATCCGCATAGATCTTCATAGGATTCATATTATTAATATTGAATTTCAACGTGAGATATATGTGTAGGGGATTTAGTGAGAACGGAGACGATTGTCTGATCGTATCTCTGGAGAGTTTTATTACTTACTACCTCTTAAGTAGATCAAATATTATATATTCTGTAACTCGAAGTTCCGAGCGAGATTTGATTACAAAATAAATATTCGAGTGTGAAATGATGAGATTACTTTTTGGCGAGATCAGTGTTATTCTCCATGGTAATAAAAACGTCATGATATGATTCGGATATCTCACCATATGTAAATTCTGAGTTCAGATGAGTATAAACCTTGTTTCTAATTGTCAATTAAAATTTATTGTGGGAGTCATATGTATACTGAATAATTATAAGTATATTGTAATAAAGTAGATTATAAGAATAGAGGGCTATAAACACACAAAAAATGAAAATCAGGCTTTTTAAATAATAATGAGGCTAGTCGTATGGGGGAGATCTTGAGGTTTATCTCGGAATATAAGATATGAGGGGAATTTTTCTAACGTAGACACATATTCACGACTGGACTATAGATATTATCTAAACATATCTATGGGGTGGATTATTTTGAGTATGCGACTCACACTCATTGATATACGATGGTTTTAAATATCTCTATGACTAGCCTTCAGCTGTATGAGGTTATATATTGATTCAGTCATATTAACCGTAGAGGTAATGACCTCTTTTACGCACTCACTCTGTTTATATACCTCTCACCATAGAAAAATAATCACATCGTAGTATTCTCCTATCCACTTAATGTGTATATGAATTCACTTAGCAATATATCTTTTGATGCGCTCAACACGGAAAATGATGTCGAAATTTATGAGATGTTGTTCTCTCAAAGAAAGCCTCGTGTATATTCGCAGTCGCACAGCATCTGATGAGTAATGAAGCACCACTTTGGTCGAAATATCTATATATAATGTTGGTACTACGTGAACATGAAAAGCTTGAGTATGTGTCCACCATGATTTTTGTAGCATAGATTACAGTACGAATGATATATAACCGATAATTAATATCCATACGAGCGAACTTACTGTTATCTTAATGAGAGTTGAATTTTCACGAAGATCAGAAAAAGTAGGATATGGTACTGATCTAAGAGTTAATGTAATATAGTTAAATATGTCAGACTGTTCGAGGATATTTTAAAAGTGCTACATACTGAAAATTTTGGTGACGTTCGAATACAAGTTACACAAAAGGTTTAACTGTAAACCTGTATTAGTTTTTCGAGAGTTTTTCGTGTAAAGATATAGAGCCTTTAAGATGTGATCAAATTGGCATGATTGTAGTATGGTTTCTAATAGTGTAACGAGGTATAACGAAAAAATATGGAGACTCATTTTGCGTATGCAGAGCTGATCGTAATGCAAAGCATATTTTATGTATCGAGAGTTTGATTAGAGAATGTTATTTGATATAGGTATCAACAGACTTTAGTGTTATGGTAGTAGGAGTAGAGACTGTAGTTGTAATTCGTTCGCCGGGATCGTATATGTATATTAGATTAAAGTGTAGGCACCTGGTTAACCATGTGGCGTCGATATGTGTGTTTTGTCTGCTAGAGACCTCGTAATAACTAGTTCAATATTACTCCGTCGTTTTATGATAAAGGTTATGTCTGACGTTTAATTAGTTCTTCTGCTATGAATCGAGAATGTGTGATATTCATACATAGGTGAACACGAACTTCGACTTTCAGAATAATGATTCATAATGTTAATATTTTCGCACATTCTTCTCGGTGTACGTCTAGAGAGGAAGATTACTGATTACGATAAATAAAAAAAGGATATTCGACGATCACCTACACTTCATTGTTTTCATTAATCAGCTTATTTATAATTCACTACACAGTGTACGTGACTTTATTCTCAGAAATTAAAGAACTACTTGAATTTACTGCTCCCGTTTGCACGCCGTATAGTTGTATGTTAAATTCAATGAAAACGGTATTTCCAATTTGAAAGATCTATCAAAAAACGATAATAAGAGTTTGAAACTCAATCGGAGATTCGAATAGTGTTAAAAAAGGATGAATCCTGAGCAATTAGTCATATGAATCTCTCTGTTCCATGAGTTTCTTCACGATATTATATATAGGTTCCCGGGGTTGAATTTATAAGAGAATGCCGCACTAAGACGGTTAAAGATTCATCTCAGGTCAATCACTCCTCCAATAAAAGCACTGAACTGTCCTGTACGTAATTATTGTCTCAGTAATACGGAAATTTCGTATGTGAGCTCCCTCGGAGGCTGTTATATCAGGCTAGTCTTACGCTAAATTCCATTACACTATCAGACATGTATCACAAAATTCCGGCGTAGATGGGAAAAGTATTGCGCGTGCCATTAGCTTACCTTATGTCGATCTCGTCAGAACTAAAATCAGAGTGAATGTAATCGTCGGAAATGTTTGCGGAACTTCGAGTGGGAGAGACGGTCTTATTCTAAAAATAGGTCTATAGCTAGCTTACTGCTCATTCCTTCTACGTTTGTTATTCTATAGAAATTGATCCAGTAAAGAGCAATAGTAAAAGATATATTTGTTTGCGGTCTCACAGCAGTACGTACCTGCATCTCATTCTCTTGGGTAACCAAGTGGTCTCATGTACTCTTGTTGCACTTTGCTCTTCGCTTAGAGACAGCTCTTCTGTTATAGTTATTCACTATTTGGTATTCACCGATCTCTTCCTAATGTTATTTTACTTGGTAAGCTGGACACTTCGATCGTTTTGTAGTTCGGAGGATCGAACGTGCTGGTGTTATAGCTAATGTTACTTCTTATATCTTATTTCTTTTCATTTCTTTTTTTAGGTCTATTTAATTCAGGTTGAAGAACCACTTGCAAGTCAACCTCGTTATATACATAAAACCGCGAGAGAATAGCAAAATGAATAAAATGGAAAATTACTGGTAAAATTATCTATCGTGGTGTGAGCTTCCGCTAAAGTATAGCTTTAAGAATTGCACGAAAAAATTATATTTTTTTATGAATAATAAAAAATAATATTTAATTTTTAAATTATAGTCATATATTATTAGTACTTATATGTAAAATTAGATAGTGTATCCATGCAATTTATAGTAAATTGATAATACCTTTTTATTCGTTTTCTCCTAATATATTGTTAAAGCTCCATCAGTAAGATGTTCTCAATTAAGATGTAGGTATTTAGTCTTGTCATATGGTATCTTAAGAATCTGTGTCTTTCAAGGACATATAGGGTGCTAAGGTTTTTCTCTCGTAGGGATATGTTTCTTTTATTACTTTGATCTAAGATTTCTCCCGAGTATAACTGTACCATGGTTCATTTATCTTTTCTTCTTTTTTTCTCGCCTAATTATTCTCATTATATGTCAAGTCATATGGAGTCTTGTATGACATTTTCATTAAGATCATTAATAAATTACAATGAAATGTCATGAATTTAGTACTCTTTCTTATATGTTTACTCACTTCTTATACTTCTTTAGATGTTCGAGTTCTATAAGTCTCATACTCGATCATTACACTTATCTACGCTCATATAACTTTTTACACGTTTACTTTAGCCATTCTTTTATTCATGTCTCTTGAACGCTCTATTCCTCTCTCTTGTCTCCTCTATCATAACTCTCAAGCTCCGGCACTTATGTATCATTTCATTATCTCTTTTATTCTGTCTTTCTTGAAATAGTCTTCTTTTCTTGTGAGCACGCCCATTAGTTCTGATTCTTCTTTCGGTGTATTGTTTTTCATTGACTCCGTCTTTTGCTTTCTTGACTTCTCTTCTTCTTTTCTCTTTTCATGGAGTTGGAGACGTTTAGATTTTCTTCTTGTCTTTTGTCTCTCATGTCCGATTCGTATTGTGTGCCTACTGGTAACTCTTCTTTCTTCTTCTTTTATTCTTGCTTCTTCTTCCTTTTTTCTTCCTCTGTAGCTGAGTACTTCTTTTTTCTATTTTCTTTATCTACATATTTATATTGTGCATGATTGTCACTTCTTTTATTTATTCATTTTTTGAACATTCTTCTTGACTTTATTCTCTGGTTTGACATTGTCGATAGTTTTCCTTTTAGAAGACTCATATTTATTTCTCTTTCTCTGTCAGTTGAGAATTTGTAATGTCTTTTTAGAACTTAATATACTTTTCTATTATAGAACTCTTCTTTCTTTTCACTTCTTTTCTTCGTTTTAATTCTTGCTCTTACTTTCTTTATATTACTCTGACGATTAAACTGTTTTCTTTTTTCTTTGGTGAAAATCTAATTTGAATAAAGATTATTACCTTTTAAGTATAATTAATTCATATTTTAAACTATCGTGAAGTAATAATTTTTTGTTAAATATGAAATCGTTTCATAATAGATCTATATATCTTTGTTTGTATTTTCAATAATTATATTTATTGAGATCCTTCTGTATATTACTGTGAGTATTCGAATCTATTGTCAATCTTGTTATTATTATCATTAAATTCATCATTCCATCAATGCTCTTTCTCAGAGTCTTACTTTGACGAACTTAATTTATATTACTTCACTTTGTAAGTTTTTGTACTACCAAATAAAATATAAAATTATTTTGATATATATTATTGAGAGAAGAATTCAATTGTAATAATTTAGTTAAGAAGTATTTAGGTGTTTATGGCATTAGATTAGTCAACAGCTATTATTTTATTTACAAGGTAAATAGAAATTGTACTTATTATTTGACAATATTTTTTAATATATAAAAGTGTATAATAGATTTGCTTATCTAATAATAATTATCTAGATGTCATTATTTTGAATTTATTTGATGAAGTTATAAATGATTTCATTTTAGTAATAATTTACAATATACTTGTTATCAGATTATGTCTACAATTACGATCGACTGTGTCTCACTATCTTACTACTTTTTCTCATGCGATATTGTGTCTTGCTGTTATTTTCCTTGATGCAGTGATAAGTATAATGCTGTATTCTTCTATACACATAATTGGTTTCTGTCTATATTTTTTGATCACCTGACAATCCTAGTCGATATAAAGGGTGAATTAACTCAGCATCAGAACATTTCTTTATTTACTATATCATAACTGAGTGTATTTCTATTGATATAGATGATACACACACACACCGGTTGTAAGAGAAAAGTATTATATATACTTATAACTTTTACTATATATTACTAAATAATATATATTATATATATATAATTGATTATTTGGTTTCATATTATTTATGGATATTAAATTTTATTAATGAGACAGTAACTATTATATATGTTATATTGATATCATTATATGGTATATATTTATATACTTATACTATATCTAATATTTATTTGGGTTATATAATTGTATTTTTTCATATGATTGCATTATTTCGAATTTGTTGTATTGCATTTTCTTTTTTAAGCTCTAATTTTTGGGTTCTCCACCATAGCACTGACTAGGGTTTCTGCGAGGGGTTGTCTGATATATTTCGTCACCTGATATATTTTTTTATTATATATATAAATATATATAGTTAATATTATATATATATATATTTATATATATATATATATATATATAATATATATAATATTATAATATTATTAATAATAAATAGAAGACTGGGTATGCATATAAATGACTTTGATTTTAATCTTTAGCTAATGTCATAAATTATATATTAGAATAGCACAAGATATAAGAAAAAAATTATTCCCATTGATTGATCCTATGATATATTGTAATAATTATTCATGAATTTTAGGGTATATATAATAATAAATATAATTTCGCAAAGTTCTATAGTTTTTACCAGTGGTCAAGTATATATATTGGTTTAATTTTGGACAATACTGATACCACTAAATAAATTGCCTATATTTATCTAGAGATTACTATAATAGTAATATTGGAACTGCTCTAGATGATATATATATATAATATTATATATTAATTAATATATATTAATTATTATATATATATATATATTATATTATATTATATATTAAATATATATATATTTATATATTATATATATATATATTATAAATTAAGTTTGATTTTTTAGCTTATTATTAAATGTAAGTAATATTATTGAGACTTTATAGCCTATAATTGGTATTTTGAGTTGCAACTCTCAAAAAAAGATATTAACAGCATTGAATCTGGTGACACTATGATGCCATATAACATCATATAGAGCTGTCACGCCTGGACCTGAGGGAAGCATTATTTGGGCAGTAGTTAACATTTGAGTGTATTTATAAAGCCTTATTATAGTCTTGTTAGATAAGTAATGTTGATTAATCATGGTTTAAATTACTAATACATAACATCAAAAATTGCTGTATATTTTACTCTTATTTAATTATGTTAATTTTAATATATATATATATATATATTAATATATATATATAATAATATAAATTATATATTAATTATATATATATTAATATATATATATATTATATATAAAATATATATATATATATATATATTTAATTAATATAAAATAATATATATAATTATATAATTAATTATTTGAGATTTTATAAAAAATAAATACATTTTCTTTAGAGAATTAAATATTCTAATACTTTGTTAAATTATGTAATGTTATTCATTTAAAAAGGGAAATCAACTGTTCAATGAAGTTACTAATTTTACAAATATAATTAGTTAGATAAATACAACACTAAGGTAGATTCAAATTTATTGTACTCAGTTAGAAAATGACAAGCAGGGTTTAACTCAATATATGCATATTTTATATAATGGAGAAACTAATTCAGCAGCTTATATATATATATATATCTAAAGGCTTATCATTAGAATCTGAATATCTGTATAGGTTATTTGTTTCAATCTTTAGTTTGTTCCGCAGTAATTAGTAGCTTGGATGTTAGAATGAATCTACTTGAGAATAAATTATTTATGTCTTTTACTCTTATTTACTTTATAAGGCATAATACAAGTTTAAGATATTTAAAAAATTAATTTTGCTAATCATAAGTTATCGTACATAAATAAAATTATTTATATTGAGTTATTTACAGCATGATATGCTTTATTAATTCTTGCTTTACTTTGCATAAGTTTCCAATGGAAAGTTCACATAGACTCATTGTTTTAGTAATTATTATTTTATTATTTAATAGTTTTTGCTCACTCATTTTATAAAAAGTATCAATTAATCAATATTTTTCACCTAAATGAATTTAATGAAAAGTATAAAGATAAGTTATATAAAATTGCCATCAGACATTTAATTATTAGTAATCAATAATTGGGCATTTATAAATTAAGTATACTATTTGCATAATACTTTCTGTTTTTTCTTGGGATTACTATTTGCCCATATTATTATTATTACTAATATTATATTATTAGTATATATTATATATATATTAATTAATATTTAATGTTATAATTATTATAGATATATAATTTATTATATATATATATCTTATATATAATATATATATACTATTTAATATATACATAATATATAATATTATAATATATATATTATAATATATTATACACAATATTTATATATATATATATTAATATATATATATATATATTATATATCTATAAATGTATATATATATATATATAATTATAATATATATATATATATTTCTATTAATAAATATATATATTAATATATATATATTAGATATATAATTAAATATATATAATATATAATTAATAAGTAATAGTTATAGCGTCGTGGACGGGGTGTACACTGCTTTAGAGAGTGATTCCGGTTCAACTCTAATAAATAAAAATATAATTAAAAAAATAAAAAAAATATTTTCAGCTCAGGTTTGAAGTATAGCCAACGCGGTAGTTAATACATAATTTATTATTTGTTAGGGAGAGTTGATAAGCCACGCAATGATATAATACATATTTATGGGTAGGGCATAGCCTTAATTAATTCAATATATATAATATAGTATATATATATATATATATGGAGTATATATATATACTATAAATATATATATATAATATATTATGTTAATATATCAGTATAGGATATAATATATTATATATATAATATTATATTTATATATATATTGATTATATATATATATATATAACGATTTCTTGTCTTTCTTTTATACTACGTACCATATGTAAGCTCTGTGGAGTTTTCGAACGAAGCTATCCTCCTGTATATTGTAGCCTTTTCTTATTCTATGGTGTTTTTAATTCTTTCTCTTGTCTTTCATAATTATGGATTCATTATCTTATTATTATGATTTATTATTAATTAATTATTATTATATTATTATTATTATTAATATTATTATATTATTAGTATTATTTATTAATTAATTATTATTAAATTATTATATTATATTATTATTTTCATTATTATTTTATTTTATTATTATTAGTTATTATTATTATTATTTTTTATTATTTGATTTTATTAATTTGATTATTATTTATTATTTTATTATTGTTATTGTTATTGTTATTGATGTTATTATCTTATATTATTATTATTATTATTATTATTTATTATTATTATTATTATTATTACTCTGTATTAATTATTATATTATTATTAATTATTATTTATTATATTATTATTATTTTTATTTTATATAATTATAATGGTATTATGTATTAAATTTATGTACTTTCATCATTTTTATCGCTATATTTTCTTGCTTATTTTATGTCATTCATTTGCTCTTCCATTACTTTAAGCCGTACGACCCCTATCTTTCTTTCGGCGCTAGGTTATTGTTTAGCATTTAGAGTATCTGATTAATAATTATTTTTCAAGTTATTTCTGTGAACCATATTTTTAAGCATAGGGGTCATTTTTTACTGATTTCGCGTGATTTTTAAATAATACTATTTAGATAGTTTTTCCTCTTTTTCCTTAATATAATGTTCATCAGCTGGCAAAAGATTGCCTCCAATATTTGGATTTGTTTTTTAAGAGAGAATTAAATTTTATTATTATTATTATTATTATTATATTGAATTTTATTATTTATTATTATTATTAATTTTATTATTATTATTATTATTATATTATATATTTATTTTTATTATTAATATCATTTTGTTTATTTGTTTTATTTTTTACATTTAACTTTCAAGGTGAATTGTGATGAATCGGGTTTCTATTGTCCTCACTGCCATAATGATTCACCTCAAAAGATGAATTAGAAGGGAGGTATCATGAAAAGTCTTGTCCCTTGACATGAAATCAAAGACTCCTCCTGATGTGATCTAGTTGGGATCTTCGGGGAGGACATCAGGATGAAGCTAATAATATAATATAAGTAAATATCTGGAATCACCTTACACATTCTCAGATTCATATTCTATCTAGGGAGTCTCGGACACAGACAGGGGTATTGACTACGGATAGTGATATGCTGTGTGTGCACAAGAAGAGAACGATTTTCTTTAGCACAAAATGGACATTTTCTTCTCCAACAGTCAAATTTCTCAGTTTACAGACCCCAATAGAACCCAGCTTGGCACAATCCTTAATATTGCTTGCTTAAAGAAGCAATTGCATAATACCTAGGACTTGGCTGTTTAGTTCAGGGTTAGCTTCTAGACTTTTGGAATGGGTGGGCCGCGGCAGTCTCTAGCCATGCAAGAAATGGCTGATGTAAAGAGTAAACCCTTATATTTATCATTCACAACCATCAGTAAATAACAAATAAAAACTAATCCGCAAACAGCTTCATGCAACAGCTTTCTAACGTTAAAAATTAAAGACCATACGAAATCATATCACGAAAATTACGATAATGAAGAAAAATACAAAAAGAATGTCAAAATCCAAAATAATCCCTCCGCTCTGTTTCTTTTCCATTGAGACCGAAAAAAATTTCATCAAAATACAGCTACCCAGCTCTTTTATTAGTTCTCTCTTCTAATGGAAGTTTAGCCAGACAAGAATGGTAATCTCGAATGAATACGCAATGCCAACTCTCATTCCAAAATCTAAGTACATTAACAAATGTTCCTAACTCACATTAAACACTCCATTGTCCAATTTCTTCTTCAATGACAGCGTCAAATATTGCTTCCTCTGTCATCCAGCATACTGATCCACCTCCTCCAGAAGACTTATGGACTTAGTTCCTTCAAGGACCTGCAAATAAACTTCGAACGGCTATAATATCTACAAAACACGCAACCTTCTCATCTTTAAACAAAAATGGAATTACTTTTTCTAGTGGTTTTTTTCTGAAGGGATTGTAATTTTATCTCTCTAAGCATGTTTTTAAGGTGTTATGGTTTTGTGGCATCTCCAGAACTTCTTTAAAAGCTGCTTTAAAGAAATTTACACATGGTAATTCTAATTAATTTGTGTTTAACATTTTATTATTTATAAACAAAATATTCAATCATCCAATTCTTGATATAAAATATAACATTTTATGAAATTTAAGAGACAAACTGATTTTTAATTACCTGTCTTTATAAGTTTCGATAATTTCATGCCAACCTCGGACAATATCTATAGTTTCCGGCTGATTAAGAGTGTAAATGTGGTTGTAGTAATCTGGTAGGGTGGGATCGGTAACTCCAGAGTTAACTGCCGCAGGTTCATCAGCAAAACTAGCGTCTTCAAAAAGGTTTTGTATAGCATCAACCCTAAATCCATCATTAAATTTGAGTGTTTTATCCTAAAGTGAAAGGAAATTTCAAGCGATGACAAGATTCTGAAATATTCATTTTTCATAATACACTAAATAGATGATAATTATTAATTCTTATATAATTCCATTGCTGATACTTGTTGACATTTTGAATTTACAATAGTATATATATATAGTAATATAATTCATATATAGTATATATAATATCATATATATATATATATTTAGTATATATATATATAGATATATAGTATATATATATATATATATATATTGTATATAGTATAGTATATATATATAATAGTATAGTATATATAGTCTGATATATATGTATATATATAGATATTTATATATATATTATATATATATATATATTATATACTATATATATAATATATATAATACAGTATACATTAGAATTAATCCTGCCGCTGCTTCGATATAGTATATATAGTAGTATATATGATATATGATATAATATAGTATAGTATAGTATATAGTATATATTACTATATATAATATATAGGTAATATATGTATAATATACAGTATATATATATATTATAAAATATTATAATGGAAATTATATAATATGATATTATGTGCTGTGTGGTAGGATGGTATCTGAGTGTGTTCTTGGGGTGGGATTGGTTTTACTTAGGTTATATGTGGTCCAGTAACGCAAGAGATATTTCTATATATGCACTTAGTGAGTGGGCCTGCTTATTGTATTTAGGTATGATTGTTGGTATGTATGTGATCGTAATATATTTTACCTCGTATAGTAACGTTATGAATAGGTGGGCTAGTAGTATAGTTATATTCGTAGTATGTAGTATGGTAGTTTTATAGTTTGATTAGTTTATATATTGAGAGATATGATTTAGCTAACTGGGTGTGTGGTGAAATTGAGAGAGAGTAAACGGTGGTTTTTGAGACTTATATATTGATGAAACTGGCAATAAGATTATATTATATATAGATATTAATATATATATTGTTACTTGGTGTAGTGTGGTATTGCGGTCGTCGAGACATTATAAGCTCAGTTATGATGATAACGTTCGTATTAGTTATGGTATCAGTATATAGCTAGTAATATAGGGTTTTGATAATTTATTACTATTATTATAATTATATATAGTATATGTAAATATATATATATAGTGATATATAGTGATATATATATATATAACTATATATATGATGTAGTATATAATATATATTATATATATACTATCTATATATATATATATTAGGTATGTTATATATTATATATGATATATATTGGTGATATATATTATAGTTAGTATATATTTTATAGGTATATGGTGGGCTTGTAGGGTAGTATATAATATGATTATATGCGCTATTAAATAGAGATATCTAATTTGATATATAGTCTCAGAGTAGTATTGAATAGTAGTCTGGGTATTGAAGTTGTATATAATATAGTATATTATATATATATATATATAATATATATGATTTATATATATTACAGTATATATATAATATAATATATAAAGTATAGCATATTTAATTATTATATTATATATATTATATATATATATTTGTATAGTTATATATTATATTATATATATATATAGTATACTGATTATATATATATACTGTATATATATAAATAGGTAGTATATATATATATATATATATTATAGTATATAGTATTGATACTAATAGTTACTATATATTATATATTATAATATATAAGTATAGTAATATATATAATATATATTATATATTAGTATAATATATATATATAACTATATATCTATACTATATTTATAGTTATAGCTATATATATAATATTATATATATATAGTTTAGTTTATATTATGTATATATATTATTAAAAAATCAAATTATACTATATATGTATATATATTATATATATATTTTTATATATTATTAGTGTATTATATATATATATTATATCTATACTTAGTAGTTATATATATTATATACTATATAATTAATATATATATTTATAATATATATATATATATATATATATATATATATATATTAGAGATGGACTTTATTATGTTTTCATTATTCGCATTCACATTCGCATTTGCAAATATTAAAAATAAATTATTCTCATTTGCACTCGACATATGAGAATGTGAATTTAAAACCGTCCACCGGGAATTGTTAGAATATTTAGCAATTTTTGTGAGACTGTTGACCAGATTGAGTTAACTAATACCGACTCGAGGTAGTGGCATTAATTTGAGTTTCACTTGAAGTCTAACAATGCTGGTTTATTCTCGAGATCAACGATCAAAGAAAATGAGTAATGTCACCATACAGTGTGGTTTGGGATTACTTCGATATTGCATCCAAATACATCGCAAGGTGTTTACTTTGCAATCGTAATTATTCTCGGAAATGAAGAACAAGATAATGGCTTAGAAACCATCTGAGAAACGAACACAAAGAAGAGGTAGAAAAGAAAAATTTATTTCGATTTTGCTTTTCAATGTAATGTGCCAAACAAAGCACGTAGAAATACAATTTAAATTTCGATTTGGGGTAAAAGACCACGATTAATCGATTGAAATCATCATAAATGATCTACCAATCACTTAAAACCTTCAGGGAACCAAAAAAACACCCATTCTGGGGGGATAAGAACGGTCTCACCGACCTTGGAAACCATAACCTTGGCACATAAAGTGTCAAAATATAACGAAGTTAGGGAAATTTCCAAATCAACTGCCCGAGATGGACATGAGCTTCGAACAGCCTCCGTAACTGACCCTTTCCAAAGGCCTCAGTACCCAACCCTACGTCAAGTTCAAGCTTGATAAAACCGCATATGAATAAAATGATGCCTTTTGCAACATCGGTTTCAGTATTGGCTGCTAGTTCTGCCCTCCTTATACATTATATGTATATATATATATATTATATATATATATATATATATATAATATAATAATATTATAGCAATAAATATATATATATTATATATATATAATATATATATATATCTTATATATATATATATATCATACTATAATTATATATATATATTATATAGTACTATATATATAGTATATATAAGTATATATATAATTATATATATATATACTATAACATTGCATATTATATATACTATATATATATACCAAATATATATACCACTTTATATATATATAAAATAAAATATATAATACTATATTCATATATATCAATCTTGCATATTACCTACAGATTAGTAAACAATAAATTATTCAGATTTAAAAATTTTATATGTTATTTGCCCGTTTTATAATATTAAATAATTTTAATAAATATAAATCATTACAATAAAAGCAAATACTACTTTCTAAATATACTGGTCTAGTTAGAAAGTGATAAATAATATAAGCTACTTAATGCAAATAGAAACCAATTTTTTACTAACGTTCATCTCTTTAACTACTTCAGGATTTCTGTAATTAAGATCTGGTTGTTCCTTTAAGAATTTATGAAGATAAAACTGTTTTCTCTCAGCAGACCATCCCAAGCGGAGAAGCGGGAAGATTGCTCACCTGTAAATAAGAAGTATATTATAACACCCTTTTATTTCAAATATATTATAATTAATTAATATGATTAATAATATAATTAACATAATCAATCTCACCCAATTATTTGGAGGAATTGGAGCTCCAGTAGAATTGAAGCCTTTGGGGTCCTTCCATACGTAATAATCTTTGTATTTTGGGTCATTTTGAAGACTCTTTTGGAACCATTCATGTTCGTCACTTGTGTGATTTGGAACAAAGTCGAAAATCACTTTAATATCTGTTAAGGACAACAAAAATTAATGGTCTCCTCTCAATATTTTCATTTTTCTAATTTTTTTTGGGGGGGCAATCAAATTTTTCTGCAGCCTAAATATGCTCAATTTCAGTATATATATAAACTATATAATTATATATATATTATATATATATATATATATATAACTATATATATATATATATATAATATAATATACATCATATATATATATATATATATAGGTGTGTGGTAGATATATATATATATATATTATAATATATAATATATATATAATATTATATATATATATATATATATATATATAATATATATATTTAGAAGGACATACTTTCGTAATGCATTTCTTCTTGAGCAAAAATTATCGTAATCTTCATAGTGCAAAAAATCGGGTTCAATTGCTCGAAATCGGAAATATCGTACCGAAATTTTCATCGGAGATTTTAAGAACAGGATCAGCCCATATCATTTCCACACCCAA
>JABUQX010089663.1:32500-37103 GCA_015478945.1 Trachelipus rathkii
TACATATGTAACTTCCTTTACGGTATGGATTTCTTTCATCATTTTAGGTTTGGATTATGGGCAGAAATTCATTTTTTGATTCCACTACGAACTTGATTCCTTTTCGAATTCTAAATGGTTCTGTTGAAACGCTCCTTTTATGTATGTAAGAAATTTTCAATAAACGACCTACATATTCAAGCAACTTCGTCTCTACATATGGCAAGCAATGTTTCTCTCGGCTAACTACACTTGAAAAACTATTTACGTGCGCATTGATCAATCATGAATACATTAGAAACGCCTATACTGGACCTTTCCTTCGATTCAACGGTTCGATCGATGTGGCCTATTTAATTAACTTGTGAATTTAATTAATTGTTTCATATCCATAAATGTATAAATATTTTTGTATTTAAATGTTTTGTATGTTTGTTATATATTCTAACGGACTATAACCAAATATGCTCTATGTTTGAATGCCCCTTTTCATTTTTTGTATATATACATTGTATTTTTATGTATTCAATATTTGTATATATGTTTAGATCTTCGGATATAACCAGTTATGCTTGTATTTGAATATTCTTTACATTTCATGTATACTATTTTTGCCTTCAAATGTTTGTATGTCTACTTAGGTCTCGGACATAATTAATTATGCTTGCATTTGAAAGTATAACTATGCATTTATCTTTTATAATTATTATAACATACTTTCTCACTCCGTGTTTAGGCAGGAAGTAATGTAGCACTCCATTAAATTGGGTGTAAAAATTTTAATTTATGTTGGTATTATGCTAAGATTGCGCGAGCAAAATATTATAGCATAAGTCAAAGTGAAAATATATATACCCGTTCATTTATGAGTACTCTTCAGTTCAGATACAGAGTCAGATCAATTATTAAGAATCAGAAGAAAATCTCACTTAAGATACTCTCTCAGAAATCCTCCCGGCAAGAGAGGTAAAATTTCAAGGAAAAGGCGTGCGACTCGAATTTCAATCAAACACAAATTCCTCGCACAAAAATAGGGTGGAAAACGCACTGGAAAGGCTGTGACTACCAATTCGCCTTAAGAAAGAGTATCTCAACGGAAGGGACTTTTTATTACTTACTTTATATTGATATTACTTATAGTTAATAAATACTCATTCGAAATATGATTTCTAAATTACCATCCTCTTATATAGGGTTCTTGCTCTTAAAGAAGCCACCAACTATAGGCAAGTATTTTACCCCGTATAAATATATATATTATATAATATATATATATATATATAGTATATATATATATATATATATACTATATATATAATATATATATATATATATATATATATATATATATATATCAGGGCTGCGGGAGTCGGAGTCGGAGTCGTGGAGTCGGAGGCGTGGAGTCGGAGTCGCACAATTTCCCGGATCGGGAGTCGGAGTCGAAAACTCTGCTGCAAGTGGAGTCGGAGTCGGAGCGAGTCGAAGATTCCTGTTGGTAGTGGAGTCGAGTCGGAGGCGAAGAATCCCTGTTGTAAGTGGGAGTCGGAGTCGGAGTCGGAGTCGATAATTTATAGAACTATTATTATTTTATTTGATTATTTATCATTATTCATTATTATTATTATTAATTATTATATATTATTAATTATTATTATTTTATTATTATTATTATTATTATTATTATTATTTTATCTATTATTATAGGTTTTGATTTATTCCAACGTTCTAAATATTTATTTTCTACATAATTTAATTTTCCTTAAAATAATCTTTGAAAATAATATACAGGAGAAGAAGACATATTTACATAGATTTCCCGATGACGGCTTTCGTCTCTATACATGAGACATCTTCAGAGGATTATATTTTTTGTAAGCGAATGAGTCTTTAAATTGATATATAATAAGTAATTCAAATGATATCCGTCTGACTGACTTATACATAAAATTTTATGTTCATATATCTATCGTGTTTTGCATGTAGAGGGCCCCCGCTCTTCTGAGTTTCTTAGACTGGAGACGATCCAGTATATATTGTGAAGTGTTAGAAATATTATAAATAGTTGATTGACATGTGCCTATTGAAATGTTCAAAGATTTGGCTGGGACTGTAGAGGTTGAAATGCCCTGTCCGACAATCTATTCTTCTAATATATGTCGACGTACAGTCTAACTCAGGGCAGTTAAATGATACACAACATGCATGGTTGTCTAGGGCAAAGCATCTTTGTGGCTAAAGGAAGATGCCAGTTGTTTGAACTTATGGTATTAGTCTGACTTTAATTTTTGAGGTGTCTTTAGTTTTGATGGTGAGAATTCAAAATATTACGAAGGCACTTCCTTTCCTTATTGACAAATAGCATTGGAAGTTTTGAAGAAGAAATTTATCGAATTTTTCTTTTTATTTTTACTTTCTTTATTATATAATTTTGTAAGGGTTTTATTAATTAAATTTTCAACTGCATATTGTGGATGATCACAGTTAATTAAATTTTACTTAATGCGGCAAATTTCTTCATCAAAAGTTTTCCAACTTGAACATAGGTTGTATGCTCTGTAAACTAAAACTTTTACGATAGATTCTTTGTAAACAGTCGGTGAATAGGATCCATATTTCATATACAGACCATTATCAGTGGGTTTTGACATCTGATTGCTGTAGAATAATGAGCCGGTTCAGAATTAACATTGATTTAAATGTGTAAAAAACAGATAAGATTATTGATCCTAAGTTCTCGTATGTGAATTTAAGCATGACAAACTCTTGGAATTTTATTGATGAACTGATGTATATTATCTGTATGTTCCTAAAAATAGTGATGGTGTCGTCGACCATACCTTATGTAAAATTACGGATTAAAGTTGTTTTAGTTTCCAAGGATATTTGTTTTCCAGATTGACATATAGAGTCAGTAAAGTAGGTCCCAATGGTGAACCCATCGGCACTCAATCAGTTTGTCCTTTCAGTGTTTTCTTTAAAATTTTAAAATTTTTTTTGAGTACAACAAATTAATAAAGGTTCTCATATGTTGTTCTGATATATTTGGTGGGGGTAGTTTGAGTGATACACCTCGTTAATTATTATGTCAATCGTATCACAGAACCGCGTAATTTCCGAACAAAGATTCGACATCACGTGAGGCGAAATATTTATGCTTCAAATTTTTAGTTTGATAATTACATAATGATTCATTATTTGATTTAAACTTTAGAAAGAGTTATTAAGATATGGTAGAATAATGCTGTTCAGATATTGGGCAATTTCGTTGTGTGTAACCGTTCTGCACATATATATTACAGGTCTCAAAGGAGAATTTCTGAGTTTTTATGTATTTTAGGCAACTCATATATATATATATATATATATATATATATATTATATATATATAATATATATATATATATATATATATATTATATATATATAATATATATATTATATATATTAATAATATATATATAGTATATCCTAAATTATAAAATCCAGTTCTTTTTATTTTGTTCAGAAATTCTTTGGTTTTTTATTTCATAAGCGATTCTTTTAATGCTATTATTCTTATTATTCTTATTGATTATTTATTATTATTATTATTATTATTATTATTATTATTTATTATATTATTATTTTATTATTATTATATTATTGAAACTGAAAGTATTAAACTTAATTTTATAATGGCTCGGTTTTATATAAAAATAAAAATATTTGGCATTATAATTACGTTATACAGTTGTTTCCGAAACTTTAAATACTATTTAGTTTGTCATGGTTGCGCCTGCAATTCTTCTATGTCTTTACGCGTATTTTACCGCATATAGCTTGAGATTAGATTCATCGGAAAAGTGGTGTTATAGTTTTTTATTCTCAAAACAAAAAAAATGTTTTACTGTACTCTGTAAGCACTAATCTGAGTCAGAGTGAATTTTGAATTTGACTGCTGGGGTCGGGGTCGAGTCGGAGTCTGAAAATTTTTGAACCGACTCCAGATCGGAGTCGGATGTCGGAGTCGAAAAATTTTTGTTTAAGTGGAGTCGGAGTCGAGTCGGAGTCCGAAAATTTTTGAACCGACTCGACGGGAGTCGGAGTCAAAAATTTTTGTTTAGGTGGATCGGAAGTCGGCGAAAAGACGAAGTTTCCGGGGGGAAAGGTCGAAAATCCAAATGTTGATTAAGGGAGTCGGAGTCGGGAGTCGAAAATTTTATTTTACGACTCCGCAGCCCTGATATATATATATATATATATATATATATTATATATATATATATATTATATATATATATTATATATATATATATAATATATACCTATATATATATATATATATATATATTATATATATATATATATATATATATATATATGAATATTATATATGTATTTACCTTCTATTCCTGAGTAACCGTAATGAGAAGGTAAATAATATATATATATAATTAAATATATATATATATATAATATATATATATATATATATATATATATATATATTTATATATATATATATATATATATATATATATATTATATATTTAGTAATATATATATTATATATACTATATATATATATATATATATATATATATATTATATAACCTATATATATATATATATTATATATCTCTCT
>JABUQX010089664.1:0-7500 GCA_015478945.1 Trachelipus rathkii
TATCTTCCCTACAACAATCGATAAACTAATTTTCATTTTATTTATTTAATTTATTTATTTCTACATTGATCCGGCATTACTTATCCTTGTAGGTTCGATACATTTATAAATTATAAGACAAATCATGTTAAACCTTTGGTCCGTAAAGTAGAGTCTGGCTTTCACGTCTTCTCAACTGCCGCTAGAAACTCGGATCATTGATAGATTCCTACGGTATAGAAGCTAACCTCGGAATATGTGTATTTATTCCTCATTAGGATAACAACAGCACATCAATCAGTTCCGGTAACTGGCTTTCGTTACATCATTTACACGTCCCGGTGAAGATGAAGCACCGTCACTCACTTTTCAAAAGAACTCCATCAATCTATACGTCTCGTGCAGATCATACCTCTATCACCGTTTCTTAGTGACAGCTATCATAGAATATTCACTAGTGCATACGTCTGCTAGGAATAGTATCGATCCTCTGGATGAGCGTTACATCATCTTCTCGACCACATGTAACAGCATTCCATCGTTCGACATATATTAAACTAAGTATATTTCTATCTACTTATACTATATATCATTTACTCATTACACTTATATATATAACTTATGATATATATATAGACTCAGTATATAATATATATATTATATATTAATCACTATGGCCTCAAATCAAATTTTATACGTATTCCTTATGCATATATATATACACACCATACAAACCCCAGACGATCACTAATCTACCTTACCTTCAATTATATCATTGCCGTATAATAGTTAATTAAATATACTAATATATCAGTATCTTCGAAAGTGTTTCGCTACTTCCTAAACTCCGCTCACATCCATTTCTATCAAGTAGTATACAGAATAAGCACCAATCCCTGTATTTCTCTATTCGTTCAGCAATACTTCTTCTAATGGCTAGGTTCAAAGATCAATAACTGTACTTACTCCTTCTTATCTCTTTTGAGTATATACTTCTTGGTTAATTGACAGTCTGGCTTCCTCTCAGCTCAGCGTCCACAGTATGAAACTCTCCCAAGATTAACTTTCAGCGTCTGAAGAGTTTATAATTGTATAGCATACTCCTATTTTCACACTCCACAAAGAGGTCCTAGCACATGCTGATTTACAAAACTCCAGTTCTTGCTAGTTAACATCTTGCTGTGAGGAATGATTAGGCAATCATCAGTCATAATTTTGATTCTCCTTCGTATAGTTCATGCAGGCGGCCAATGTTCAGCATCGTAGTTCACGTTCTATCTTATACTTGCACACGATAGCTTGAGAGCTACCAGATCTTCGAACATGAACGTGTCTTTGGAACGGGTCATTCGCTGCACGTGAGACATCGTATATTTGAGTCTACAAAGTGATTACTAAATTCTACTCCGGATATGCTGGCCTTCCGTCCTTCCACTGCAATCGTAATAAAATTTAAATTGTGATACGATGACTATGGTTAAGACGCAGTCAGATATACTATGTACTGCTCTCGAAAACGGTTCTCAGCGGCCTAGGAACACTCATCTTTGTCACGTCAAGCCTGAAACAACACACGAATGTTATACGCTAATGTTGGCAGTAATGTACATTCAACATCCGCTTGCCAACTCGAAATTGCGCGATTGCCTGCCGATAGTCTCAAGAACTCTGTCACTAAGAGCTTTACTTATGAGGTACTACTATATATGTATCTATGAAGTATGGAGTTCTAAACATACAAAGCAGACCATTGACACTAAAAATGCGATCGTATGCATAACCTATCTATCTCGAGCATTAGGGACATATAGATAAAGCGTCTGCTAATAACAACAAGTTAAAGTTTAGAGATAGCCAGTTTAACTGTTCAGTGCTACTACCAAGGTATCTTTAATAAAAGTAGATGAGCACAGTAAGTATTCTCGTAGTGTATAAGTAGACTTCAGAAGAAAAACCTTGTGAGTATTTATAATTGCAAGAGAACTGCTCCTATCATTATAATCAACTAAGATTGACACTAAATAGATGGTCGTGATCGAGGAGATCTGCTACATGAGAGATATCGGAATAGTCATATCATCTATCACTAGATGGTTGTAACTGGTTCGAAGTGTGGGAGTAAAAATAGACGATGAGATTGTGAATAAAGATAAAGAAATACATGAAAAGAAAAATCGAGTATTTTCGCCACAGATCACTCGATCCACCAATAAAGACGAGTCTCAGAGCTATGAAATTTGGTACACACGCACGCTGGCACTTATAGAACAAATATTCGTCGCGCCCCACAGAAGCTTGCAATGGAGTGGAGGATCTTGGTACATTTAGTGACTTTTATTTACTAGCAGCACGAGTTATATAGATAGTGTAATTCTCATTCTAAGTGCGAGTGTACCGCTTTTATTCTTAACCATCAAATTTGGTACCCTTTGACGTCTCTACGCTTGAAATATGAATTTTTTCCGTAAAGAAAAATAAAGTTAAAACTGTCGAGTTCAGTGTATTCACTGTATATAACGAAGTAATAAAGCTTCACTCGCGCAGATAGAATACTTCGATAGTAAAATTTATAGAGTATAATCATTATCATGACAGGTATTAGTATTCTACTATATGAATTAATTAGACGAAAGTAAGAGTAAAGAGTATCCACACCACATTACACGGTCAATGCCAATGCACAATATAGGACGCACAATCAAACTGGAAACTCTACAATTCTTGGTCCTGTTATTAAAAATAGATAGAGACGGTATTATCGTAAATAAATATTAATAAATATGTACTAACGAATCATAGTGGCGTTATGTGCGAAGAGACCTATGTAATCAAGCGAGCTTACACGACTTTTAAGCTGTGCTTTGATATTCACTATCATTACATAATATCAAATATGTTAATATAGTATTTTCGACATGTATGGTTAATACCATTTAATTTGATATTATTGGAAGGTATGCTATGTATTAATGTATTATATTATTGATTAATCAGATAGAGCTGCGCTGAGTATATATGACTCTCATATTAATTATTATATAGGTATTTATATAGTTATATTGTATATTTTTATAATTATGTATTATCTATTATTATTATTCATTATTTATATTGTCTTATGTATATTCATTGAATTATTATTATTTTATTATTATTTGTAATTATTATTTTATTATGATATCAGTGATATGAGCTTTATTATTAACTAGATTATTGGATATTCGGATACTTAACTAGATTATTTTAATGATTATTATTTATTGTAGTATAATGCTAAGGAGGTATGGGTTGCTTGTGTGAATCCTATGTTGTGATTGATATTATTATATTGTTGTATGCACATTATTTATTTTTATTACTAAAATCATTTCATTAATATTACATTGTTATTATTTTGATTAATGTATGTTATTGAATTATTGCATTTATAAAGACTATTCATATTAAAATGAAATTACATTACTTGGACGTATACTTATTATCTATTCGCCAACATTTGCTTAACCCCACATACGGATTTATTCAGTTAATTGCATAAGATCTTGCAAACTCTCCAGAAACTACGACATTGATTCAACTGCTAGTATGTTATTATTATTGATTCCCAGGTTAAATTATTATTGATTATTGATTATTATTATTATTGTAATTGAGATCTCAATCTATTATATATATAGTGATTAAAAATTTAAAGTTATAATTATTATTTATTATTATGTATTATTAATATTATTCACTAAAATATCTCATTATTTATTACTAATTTATGTATATTATTAATTGTTCGAGTATTATGTTATCTAATTATTCCTTAGTTTGGTACAATATTATATTATGAAATTATCTAAAACATTATTATGGATACTATTAGTAATGAAGAACATTTAATTGATTACAATTATTAGTATTAGATCATCTATTGATTATAATTATTATATGAAGTAATTGATTATTTATATTAATGTACTTATTATTATTATTATGTATTAATATTATTATTATCTTTTATTATTATTATTATTTTATTATTAATTATTTTATTAATTACTATTATTATTATTTATTAATAGCTAGTAGTGGTGGTGGTGGTAGTGGTAGTAGTTATTGTGGTTATAATTATGCAGGTATTATTAATTATTACTAATTAATATTTATCTATTATTATTATTATTATTTATTAATTATTTTATTAATTAGTTTGTATTAAGGGTACATTATTATTAAGTATTATTGAGTTGTGATTATTTATTACAGTATTATTATATTGCTGTAGAATAAATTATAATTAATTATTAATTGTTATGTAGTTTATGGTATGAATGTGATTGATATATTATATATTGAATATTATTTTATTATAGTCTTTATTATAATCAATATTTTATTTAATTATTATTATTTTTATGTCATATTACGTATTATTGATTATTATAATATCACTGTTAATTATGAGTCGCCTATGACAATTAGACGGTTAATCATTAACTATAATTATTATTCATTATGTATATATATTATTATTATTTATTATATTATTATTGATATTTATTGTTATTCATTATTATTATTATGTCTTAATTATATATGTATATTATTATTATTATATTATTATTATTATTATTAATTAGTTATTATTATTGATATTGTGAGTTGTTATAGTAACCTGTAGCATAGCGTAGTGGTGAAGTTGTGATGTCTAAATTTAACTAATGTTATTCATATCACTATTACATTTTTATGATATTGTTAATCACATTATTTATTGAATTATTCGCACTTAGGTTAGAGATCATTCCAAATTCGTGTCGATTTGATTATTTTATTATCTATATGTAGTAAAATTATCATGATTACCATTATTTCTCAGTGTTATGAAATTTATGTGAGTAAGAGCAGATTTTTTGTACTACGTACTAATTTATTATGATATTGATCCATTATATTATCTGATTATTATTATTTAATTACTATTATTATTATTATACTTATTATTATAATTTATTATTTATTAAATTATTATTATTTATTACATGTATTATATATTATTATTATTATTATTATGTTGCTAATTATATATTAATTATATATTATTATTTTTTATTATTATTATATTATTATTGTTTTTATTGCTATACTCAGAGTCTAATAGTATAGATGTATTATTAAGGTGTGAGTTGACTTATTGGAGTGAGAGATATGTATGATTATTATCTATTAATTATTAATTATTATTATTATTATATTATTATTATTATTATTATTATTATATTATATTTATATATTATTATTATTATATTATTATTTATTATTATTATTATTATTATTGTTATTTTTATGGTTTTTTTAATTTTTTAAGCTCATTATTCATTATGTATTTGCGGTTCAAAGGAACAATATTGTGTTGCAATTAGTAGACGCATTTCAAACATACTAGGAACATTAATTTTAGTTATATCAATGAATTGATGTAATTGGAAATTTGTAAAATATTTGTCAATACAATATAATTTATGTAATCTTTGTTTAATTATAACTAATTGTATTTTCCATGTCCTGAATAAATTGTTTTGAATTGAATTGAATTGAATTAGTAATGAATGTATATTTATACTATTTGACAAATGGTATATATATCTGATATATCAAACCTTACACTTATTGCTGATTAAAGTGATGAATGTGGGAAAGAGAACACTATCCGTTATAAAAATTATATTGCATCCATTTTTCCCTGACAGACAGTTGCACGAAAATTTATTTATTGGGCTTACATAATATCCGCGTTGAAAATGTTCGTTTCCTTATCGATAAAGTAAATGAAGAATTTATGAAATATAGTTTTTTTACCTTAGATGAATTGACCATGAATCTTACTTATTTTTGAATAACAAGAATCTTTGAGTAAGCGAGTAATTTACTATATTAATTAAGTAAATTGTGCTCTAGTTAGATTATTCATATTTACTCTAATGTTAAGCTGCATATAGGGATTACTTTCTTATTTTCACTGTCATAGTAACACTATTGTTTACGATATTTATTCAATAACAATACAAAGTAAGTCAATCATATATTTTAAGCTACATTTTGCCGACGTATAAAAGACATGTCCAAGAACACCTCTGTATGCTACTTGTAGCTAAGTTTCGAATCTTTATAAAGTCAGAACTTCAAGGGAAAAATTTAACACAAGTCGCCTAATAAAAATTTATTTAGAGTACACCCAAATTTTGAAGCATCGTCTTGTTCATAATCGAGAGCGTTGCTATGAAACACACAAACCATCTTATTCACCTTAACCGTTCCTAATAAACCTTTATATATCACATTATTTCTCATTCTTTTGTTTATTGGAAATTTCCTCTCTAGGTTCAAAAGTATTGTTGGTGTGCTGTTTATACTGGCAGCAGTCCAATATATACAGCAGACGCCATGATCTTTCTGCTGATTTTGGTTTCGGGCTTTGGGAAGATACTTTTATCTATTTTTAGATGCAGAGAGAACATTTGGCGGAAATTGTTTTGGAATAAACTAGTAAACATTGATGTAACAGAAATGAAGATTCGACATAATTTTGAAAAGGTATCATGATGTATTTTATTAACATAAATTAATGTTCTGCAACGATTTTGAAAGATTGTAATTTTTATTTTTTCTAAGGAAATTTAACTAAAGTGCAGTGCACAATTCCCTCTTGGCAGGCCAAAAAACGTCATTTCAACAGGCTAGTTTATATTGAGGAGGATTTTCTTATCACAAAACTTCTAATTAGCTATCAAGACGGATTACGTTTATATAGGTTTGATCATAAAAGGATTTCCCTTAAAAAATTTCTATTTTGAACCTACAAGATGAATATGTCAAAATCTATTCGCTAATTCGATTGTATTGAAAATGAATATGAATACTTATGGGCTGGAAATTAGATTTAATTGCATTATTTAAGGTTAATTAATGCCAGGAAAATTGATTTTCGGTATTGGCAAGCGAAATAATTAATGTCAGCCTTCATCCTATCCTGAGATAGTTAATCCAGGTAGGGCTAGCCTATTTTACAAGACGTAAATAACTGCACTTCTTTTTAGAATCAGGTTATCAAACACCTGCTTAAACCAGAAGAGAAACAAACGGTCTGTTTTTAATTAATTAAGAGCTAATATTGAATAATATATAAGACTAGAAATTTATTTTTATTGATATTTTAAAATATCAGAAGAGAAAACGATAAACGTATTTCTAAGGAATATGGCGCCAATATTAAGGACAAGTTTACAATAAAAAAAATATATTTTAACACTAAAATACCTGTCAGTATCAATGCTTATTTCATGATAACGATTATCTACAATCAAATAATATCGGTCACTTTAATAACATCAATAGAGTGTTAGTTATTGTTAATTGTCAAAAAAGTAATATCGACTTAAGTTTCATGTAATTTATATCAATATCATTCTCCATTCAAGGTCAAATTAGAATTTATAATACGCATTGACCTTAGTCGTCTTTCTCTGTCCTGGC
>JABUQX010089665.1:0-12500 GCA_015478945.1 Trachelipus rathkii
GGAGAGAGAAGAGAGAGAGACGCAATCATCATACATGGATGTATATATTACAATTCTCTCTAATACCCCTACATATATATTATATATTATACTATAACTAGTCACCCTTAATAAAGATATGTTCCACTATTAACTGAATGAATAATTTGTGCTTATAGTAAATCTATCAATATAACCTAATATATATATATAGTATATCTCTTATTCCCATTGACGATAAAAGTTATCGGATATACTAATCTTATAATATACTACATTAATACCTAAATATTGAAACAAATACACTCATCATCCAGATATATATAAATCCAGTGTTTAACTGAAGAACTTATAGTATACCCCATTTTACTGATTATCATGACTCAAAACTATTTAATTGTAGGGCCAGCGCTATAATGAACACTCCTAACATTCAAAATAGATTATATTTCTAATATCACTTATATATAACACTTACTTGACATCTAATATTATCTATTATTAGCATGTTATTATAATTATTAAATCACAACCATCAGGTTAAAAATTGTATATAACTTCATGATATATATATCTTTATATATATATACGATCCTACATAATTGCTTATCACCATTACTATACCAATCACAATGTATTTCATCACTTGAGGTGACGAACTCTTCCTACACTATGGTTGACTAGGATTAATCATTATTATAACTTATTATACTATATACTCTATTATATTCATATTTTTAAAACCTATACCTATCTACTACTAAATCCTACTCATTAACTGTCTTATATAAGTGATTCTTCATCATACGCAAAGTCTAAATCTAATATTTAATGCGAGAATTCTAAATAAACATGTATAAGGCAACCGCTCCACTCTATTCCATTCTTCATCAGTCTAACATAACTCATATCTACACAGATTAACACAAATATATTAACTACTTTATATTTATATACTATATTAATATAAACCTACATTACTTTATGTATTATTCGTTTCATCACTATATATATTATATACTAATCAATTCACATTAGCAAATTATAAATAGTATATCCTATGAGTAATGAACTAATTATAATAACATATCATTATGAATATCACTACCTTACAATATTAAATTATTGTAAAGAGATAACACGCATCATACTATTTCTCACAAATATCTCTACAAATAAAATTACACTTCTATTCGAGTTCTCGAGGCTTCGAGAGCTTCGGACTATTTGCGCGTGCCTATCGAGGCTATATCTGAGAGAGCATACGGTGCTGCATTTTGCTCTCGCGATTTCGGATGTCGGCATAGTCGCCGTCTAAAGCTTCTTCCGGCTCGCTCCCAGCTACGGCTCCGGTGACTGCCACAAGGCTGATGCAATCCAGCTCATAGCAGCGCATGATACCCCAGTTTTCATTTTCAATATGTTCTTCCTCCGACTTTAGAACAGAATTGTTTTCAACTTGCAAAATTTCTTGGAAAACAAATTTATACTTCGTCTCCCGGCTCCGGCTCCGGCTGTTTCAGGCGAGAGGAATCCGGCTCCCTGACTATAAGCTCTGGTCTATAGCTCCCGCCCCTATTTGCCATGAGCTCACGATAAAAAGTTCCTTATAATGATAATCATGGAAAAATGAATTTTTTTTTTAACGCTTGCAGGCTGGTTGGCAATATTTTGTGTTCGTGAACAAAGTAAAACACATTTCAGCTAGAATGTACTAACTCCAAAATGAAAAAAAAACAATATAAAATTTCTGGCCTTCCCTTGGCACTTCAAACGTGATCTACAACAGTACAAGACCTTGTAAGTTTGTATAACTCTGCGCACATCCTATGGATACCGCATTAAGTCACTTTCATTATGCTCATCTGACTCTCATCTACCCTTAGAATAAACATCCTCTATGAACTACCTAGAAAACTTTCTTCACGACATATATCCAAAAACAAAAATATCAATCACTCATGATAGATAGACTTAGTATGTCACGGTATTGAGAGTTTTTTCTCTTGGAATTATGAGGAAATTATCTCTATATAGTGACGAGTGAAATAATTCATTTTTTGATTTACTCCATCAAATGTATATGTGTGGGTTCGACTACTGCTAGCATTATCAGATTCCATGTCCTATGCTCTGCTTTTACAAACTTTTTTCTATACACACTAAACTTCTCGGAGAGCGGTAAACAACACTCGCAATCTTGGATTAAGAACACTATTCGATATCTACGTGCATAACTAATCAAGAGTTGGGCGTCCATCAGGTTTAGAAGAGCAATATCAATTGTCGCGGGTAGAAGGTTATGACTGTATTTACAAGTATCTAAATAATCTGACCTCACATTTCTCATTGATCATTTGACTAGAAATTTACATCGTATACTTGCTGATTGTATTTATTATTATTTACAAGCTTTCTCATTCATATTCATTATTCACTTAATTACCTAATTCATTATTCTAAAATAATATAATCTATTCAATTATATAATAATAAAATAATTGTCTCAATTATTTCTTATAATACGATATACACATAACAATTATACCTAACATACATACTATATCCATATACGCTATATATATATATACTTTATATATATATATATATTACTTCATTACTTATTATATATATATATTATACGCTACTAAAATAGTCATATAGGTATACAGAATTTATTTCGAAGTATGTTACCCCTATTCACAGCACTCTCCCCCATGTTCATTCATCCGAAAGGAAGATACGCATCGCTGTGATTCAAATAATATTGCTATCGGACGGAGGATAGCATGAAATTGTGCACTCCCACCACCCCTAAACCGTCACATTGTTTTTAACTCTCGCATTTCATTTGAACATTCTCTTCTCCAATTTTCAGACTTCTCGTCACAATTACTTGAACCTATCCAGGAAACGAAGTCTACTACCAATGGTGTGAGCATAGACTCGTGTCTTTACACCAGTTTATTTCAGTGCTTATTTATCGCAAAATAGAGTGACGTTTCAATATTCAATAAACTGCATATCATCGACACTTACTTTCGTTTGATTATTTCTGTGGTCAATTTATCGTCCCAAATAATGCGTACAATCCAGGAAAATAATCAGTTCAGTAAAAATTTGAGCAAACCGAGGTCCTGTAGGAAAGATTTTTATGAAACAACCAGTGCAACTTCCGTAACATCAAGAACACATCCGGTAACTCTGCACGACAAATACTTTTTGTGTCAGGCGTCCTTTTAGTTCGCGATAGTGTGGCTGAGGAGCCATCACACCTTGCTTCAACTGCGAGTGATATCGTCGTGCCATACCATTCTGAGTCACCTCTCACGTCCCAGTCCCGTTGAAATCTCGAACATTATGCATAAGTCATTGCATTTAATACTTACTCGCTTACTCCATAGAGCATATTAGCTCAAGAACAGAAGCGACCATCACTACACCATCCAATAAACTACAAAAGTCTCGTGCTCATTGCAATGCTGAATCGCAATGGTGGCAAAAAGGCACATATCATGGCAACATGTGTAATATGATTGTTACAAGTTAGTCCGATAGATGAAAATCAGCAATTATTCGCAGATAATGATTGTTCTATCCCACGTTATCACCTCACATTGCGATTCCGGTTCAATAAGCAGAATTGCTCTTTTTATATATTTTTTCCTACCTTGTTTGAAGACCGTAAACATCTTTGGCAATATACTCAATTTGGCGAATAGTATAATCCAAGAGTGATTGCGTTTGATATAAATGCCTATGTGCTCATAGGTCCGAACACCATACACTAGATTATAGAAGTGATTCTAGAGGTTATTTTGTGGTGCGGTTTATATATATGTAGGACGCTGGCGAGGTGCTATTAACATCGCCGTAGACAGATTTAACTTGTGTACACTTACAAAACTTATAATATCTCTCCAAAATAAATGCTATGGAGACTGGGTCAGGCCAGTTAATACCGTGCTCTGAAATGTGTTTCAGCCTATCGCTGAATAATAACGAGTGAAAACTTATATTATTTTATGGCACGAAGTTGGTATTTATAGGTTTTTGACATGTATATGTTGGGGACATATGTGCAATCTTGACTTTAACAAGCATGAGGTAGTACGGTGTCTCACTACTTCCCACACCGAAACTTGGAGATATATCTATATGCCGTCTTTTTGCGCGGACAAATACAAAATATGCGGAACGTTTGTTATTCTTTTTTCAACGGATGGCTGTAATCGGGTCATCGAACTGCTACACTACATGATGATTTACTGCACACTTCTCAATTTGGCATCAATTTTTTCGATTTTCATCTTTTTTTACATTCAATCCGATTTATTTACACTTACTCTTAATTCTTTTTCAATAACCCTTGTTCATTTAACTTCTTACTCTTAGTTCCCGCTTGCGAGCTACTTGCTTTCTTTGGGTTATTTTGAAGAAAAGGGTGTACGTCGATAAAGCCAGCAACATTCGAGCTAAAGGATGAGATTTATCACCTGCGCTTTCTACTATTTACTGTGCGCGCATCATGACTCTAACTTATACCCTACGCCGTCATCGATAAATTCTTGGCACCATCGATGGACGTAGATTCTCGTCACGATATGGTGTTCACGTGTGAGAGAGAGAGCACATTTAGGAGTGCCAATTATTTTGTTCCCATACATATAGAATATTGCGCGAATCCCACTACCCAATGTATTCCATAATAACAACAAATAGGATACAAATAGAGATCATCTCTCATAGATTATTTTCTCGATATTCATTTTCTAAAAAATAAAACTCATCATCGCCCTAAAATAATCACTATCTACCTTCACTAATTTTAAAGATACTAAATTTATATCACCAATATGAATACTTGTAAAAAACACTTTTATGTTATTATTATACTTATAAAATTATTATGAGTATGAAGTATAATTCTACTTTATAGTTACTGAATATAAGATATATGTATTACTACTTATTTATATACACATATACCTCTCTATAAATACCTTCATATATTCATGAAAATTCAATTACCTATATTCCTCTACCACTCTCATTATTTCTATCCCTCAATATCATCATAAAGTAAGTCATCATTAGTTAGTAGTATTATTATTCATGCCACCATATCCAACCATTTTATGAATATAAGATACCAAGTATACTAGCTATGATCACAATCATACCGAAGTATCACCTCCTATATACTTGTAACTAAATATTATACTATATATACCATCAGAAACATCGTTTAGATTTATAATTACCATATAATACGATAAAAGTATTCAGTCTCATATACCCGATAACGTTCAAGTATTAAGTAATGGTAACCTATATTAAATGTATTAAAATATCACACATAAATTTATGTCTATAGATAATCATTATCTCTAATTTATAATTTAATACATATAGTCATCTCTACTTTCCTCTCCCTAAAGTATGGTTTAGGTGAAGGGTAGCATCGCGAAGTCACGGGACAACAGAAAAAAGAAAATAAGAGAGCAATATAGGTTGCCTCCAGTAGTCGAGAAAAGAGAAGCTCACCAGATACGTTCAACCTCATACCCAGGATCACAACTCTCTTCTACTTCCCTCTCATTCCCTACACCTCTTCACAAGCCATATTCACAATCGAGGTCACACACTTGCAGTCCCAAACATCATCCTAGACGTCTCTGATCGGCCGACCAGTGGTGTAAGGTGCTTGAACATTCTATCAATATGTTTTGCAGAACCTTTACTGAACCCTTGGCCACTAGATGGGCCCAAAACGCCAAATCTTGAAAATGGCTCACTCTTAGAAATTATCCTCTAAATACAGCAAAAATCTACTCATACTAATCCCTACTTTTGCTATCTTTCTCTTTTGTTCGCTTCTGCCAAACACTCAAACATTACGCTCTCCTCTATGTGCATATTGACCTAATAACTTAGGCGAGAGAGTACCCTTCATACTGATTCACACACTTTTTCTTCGCGTTCTCTCAGCCGGACTTCGATTCCCAGCACACGCTCATCGACACTAGGTCTTAAGCATCAATAGCATTCGGCAGCTATATATATATATATATATATATTGTATGTCATCCACTTAATTCGAGAACCAACTCACTATTCATTACTATACATTATCTTTCCTCACTAAGACTACTAATACATATCTCAACGTACTTTATTTATTTTACTATCTATATCATTTAACCCTTTACTCATCAACACATAACAATCTATTCACCTAAACTTCATCCTCATTTTTAATATCAATTCATTTCTCACAATCTTAAACACGCCCTACTAATAAATTTGTACCCATCTTTAACAACATATTGCCTCAATTTTAGAAATCATTTACTTACCCTCTTTTTTATACTCAGTACCAATGTTTGACATGCTCCACTATTAAAAACACACAACAACACGCCATGCATTAATTACAACCTACGCCGCTCACATTAAGAATTACTCCCCTTTACACATTCCATCTATTTTGCATCTATAATCGTGGTTATCAAACTTTCCTGAGAGAACACAATTATTTTTTCTAACTACATCTAGACACGTAACACATAGCACAAATTATTTACACACGTTATCCCATATATTTCTTATGCGCAACCAAATGCTATTCACATATTACTTATAAATGAGTAAAGTTCTCGGATAGCCACTTGTATCTTCCTAGTGCTCTATACATACGCACATAACTCTTCTTTTTATAATATTACTGAAATTTTTGCTTTTGCTGTATCTTTAAAGAATCTTTTTTTATTATATAAGAAATATATATAAAAACATTATTTTTTATTATGTTCTGTATATAGCTAATAATATTCTAATAACATTTGGTCAATACAATTATTAATACATATACTATATATATAGTTAAATCAGTTAATTTATAATTCTAAACATGGTTTCTCATGAAAAGTGTATTTTTAAAGAAAAATATAAAAAAAATAATACTATTATGGCGTCCAAAAATATTGATATCTCTCACAGCAATTATATATATATAAGTGAATAAAAACAAAGAAGAGTGAATCAAAGTTATATCTTATTGTCTTGTAGTAACTTTTCAACTCACTTATGAGTATATAAAAAGTCTTATAATATTGCTTCAAAATCATTGGCTAATCAAATCCACCAGTTTAATGATTTAAATACAACTCTATTAATTATATTTTATTTATATTTTTTCATATATTATATATTTATATAAATTTTTTATTTTTTTTATAGTTGCATTATATATACAAATTTTTATCTTCACTATTCTTATTTCATTGTATTGCTTCTTTTATTTATATATATCAGTGGCGTAGTTAAGGGATAGGCTGGGTAGGCATTGCCTATCTTATTTTTAAGAACAAATTAATAATTAAGAAAAACAAATAAAAAAATATAAAAAATGTTAATATAGTAAAAAACCATAAGAAAATTAATCTACAAAATCTTGAAGAAATATAAAACCAAAAATGAGCTATTTATGCTTTGCCTCCCTATCCACTGTTTAACTTGCATACGCACATAGGCGTAGCTGAAATAAAATATATCCTATACTTGCAATGATATAAAGGGGAGGCGAGCCTCCCGCTCGTCGTACTCATACTTTTTTTAAATTTTCTTTGGAAACCGTTTTACAAGCAATTTTAATTAGTTTCATTATATATATCATATATATATATATATATATTATATATATATATATAATATATAATATATATATATATGAATTTTTTAGTTACTTTATTCGCTATTCAAAGATTATTATCATTTTACTTTTTACCTTTTACTTTTTACGTATATCGATTTGAAATTTTAACTTTTATATTTCCATCACATTATATTATACCATTATTTTTTCCATCAACAGCTAGACAATTTTATTAATTAAAGGTTTTACTCTATTTTCACAAATACATAAAATTGTTTTTCAAATTTAATAATTTTCTTTGTGACATTTTTTTTTTATGTTGATCTATTTTATATACTCTGAGAATGCCATATCTGATCACATCACGTGAGATGATAAAAGATAAATGTACTGACGATATATATCGTCTATTCCCTATACACTACTATACCTATATATATAATACCTAAAACCATTATTAGGATTTTGTACAATTCCTTTATTATTATGTGAATTAGTATTTATTGGAATATATATTTATATTAATTAATATATATATATATAATATATATATAATTTAATATATACATATATTATAAATTATTTATATATAATTAATATATATTATATATAATATATATAATATATAATTTATAATTAGATAAATATATATATATACTATATATATATAATAATATATATGATAATTAATATAATATAATATCTGTGCACTAACCCATTATATTATATAGTGAAAAACATCTATGACCTACGAGCCACTTAGGATATATATACATATAAATTAATAATATATATAATAATAAATTATATTAATATTAATATATTTATTTCTCATTATAGTCACTTCTACTATATATAGTTATTATTATTATAATATATATATTATAAAGTATTGATAAACAATATATATACTTTTCCTCTCCATCTAATTTAAAATATAAGAATCATTAAAAATCTAGATCTGGCATATATGTTATAGGCTTTTACACTTTTAATCATAATACGCACTTTAATGCATACTTTTGCAATATAACGATAAAATGCTATAATAATAATTTTTTAAGTTCGTATTAATATATTATACGTATCATTCTATAATTCTATAATTCTATAATTCTATAATTCTATAATTCTATAATTCTATAATTCTATAATTCTATAATTCTATAATTCTATAAATCTATAATTCTATAATTCTATAATTCTATAATTCTATAATTCTATAATTCTATAATTCTATAATTCTATAATTCTATAATTCTATAATTCTATAATTCTATAATTCTATAATTCTATAATTCTATAATTCTATAATTCTATAATTCTATAATTCTATAATTCTATAATTCTATAATTCTATAATTCTATAATTCTATAATTCTATAATTCTATAATTCTATAATTCTATAATTCTATAATTCTATAATTCTATAATTCTATAATTCTATAATTCTATAATTCTATAATTCTATAATTCTATAATTCTATAATTCTATAATTCTATAATTCTATAATTCTATAATTCTATAATTCTATAATTCTATAATTCTATAATTCTATAATTCTATAATTCTATAATTCTATAATTCTATAATTCTATAATTCTATAATTCTATAATTCTATAATTCTATAATTCTATAATTCTATAATTCTATAATTCTATAATTCTATAATTCTATAATTCTATAATTCTATAATTCTATAATTCTATAATTCTATAATTCTATAATTCTATAATTCTATAATTCTATAATTCTATAATTCTATAATTCTATAATTCTATAATTCTATAATTCTATAATTCTATAATTCTATAATTCTATAATTCTATAATTCTATAATTCTATAATTCTATAATTCTATAATTCTATAATTCTATAATTCTATAATTCTATAATTCTATAATTCTATAATTCTATAATTCTATAATTCTATAATTCTATAATTCTATAATTCTATAATTCTATAATTCTATAATTCTATAATTCTATAATTCTATAATTCTATAATTCTATAATTCTATAATTCTATAATTCTATAATTCTATAATTCTATAATTCTATAATTCTATAATTCTATAATTCTATAATTCTATAATTCTATAATTCTATAATTCTATAATTCTATAATTCTATAATTCTATAATTCTATAATTCTATAATTCTATAATTCTATAATTCTATAATTCTATAATTCTATAATTCTATAATTCTATAATTCTATAATTCTATAATTCTATAATTCTATAATTCTATAATTCTATAATTCTATAATTCTATAATTCTATAATTCTAGAATTCCATAATTCTAAAATTCTATAATTTTAAAATTCTACAATTCTATAATCCTATAATTCTATAATTCTATAATTCTATAATTCTATAATTCTATAATTCTATAATTCTATAATTCTATAATTCTATAATTCTATAATTCTATAATTCTATAATTCTATAATTCTATAATTCTATAATTCTATAATTCTATAATTCTATAATTCTATAATTCTATAATTCTATAATTCAATAACTATATATAAGTAATTATTATAACGGTTAGAAATAACCTTTAAAGAAAATAATACTTTTTATATATACTACTTAACTACTAAAGTAGGCTGTATTGTAATAAAAGATAAAATAAAAGTGAAAAAATTTATAAATATATATACTAATAAATTATATCATAAATAATATTAAAATTAAAAATATTACTTATTTTCTATAATAATAAAAGATAATAAAATAATATATAATAATTAATAAATTATGCATAAATATATATTAAATATGATAAATTCTGATAATTAAGCATATTATATATATATATAAATATATTATATTATATATATTATGATATAATATATATATATATATATATATATATATATATATATATATATATATATATAATATAATATTATATATATATATATTATATATATATATATAATATATTATTATAACATTATTATTATATATCAATAATAATTAATTAAAAGAAAAATATAAATAAATATTAATTATATGATTAGTATATGATATATATATATACTATATTAAATATAGTATATATATGGATCAAATAGCGTATTCAAATAATAACGATGTAAGCGGATTGATGTTTCCTAGCACAATAACACGACCTCACGTTTTTTTAGTCCCCCTTTGGGAGTCTTCACGAAGAGACTGTCATGGTACTCTTCAAACACTTCGAGGAGTTAACGGAACCTCTTTCACTCTTTCTTACTCTTTATATGCAGTAAACCTCACAACTGATGTAGATTCATTTAAGTTACACGAGCCGAATTGCGGCAATGGTGAGAGTATATATCGATGTCTTTGTAGTCCAATCGAAGCTAGAGTCCATTAAGTGGTGAGATCTTGAGAGTCATCTATAGACTGAGATTCACAGCGGAAGTCGGGAGTTAGTCAATTTTGAATAGGGTGGAGTCGAGCGGAGTGTAATTTAGAACGGGATGGTAGTACTATGCGGAGTCGGAGTCGGTAAGTTTTCTATAAAGATAATAGGTATACGAGAGAGTCAAGATGTTTTCAGTAGTTCTTGTGTGTACTGTCGCGATAGGTTAACATTAGTCAAAGTAGTAATAAACAGTTAGGAAGTTACAGAAATTTCGATACTGTGAACCAAAGGATTATATGAATTGTGGTTAATACTGTGGGTAGAACTATATCTCACAATCACATCTTCATAATCAAGTGTTCACAGTGACTTGCGACTCCATATCTCTACACAAAAATGAGCTAGATTTGTGCATAAATAAACTACCGAATAAGTAGGTTTTAACCTGCCTAATTATACTGATTTTCAATTTTGCAAAATAATATCTTCGCAATTTAATTAAATTTCAACTTCATCAAACTCTTTAATTTATTAGGATCATCATAAAAAATCTTATATTTAAGAATGCTGAGAACTATAATGTTAAATATCTCTCTCAATGTTCAAAGAGAATGTTCTCTACTTCATTGACAATGACATTCTAAACCTCTATAAGCATGCTGTTTATATATGCATGGTACACATAAACTACTCAGGGTAAGTTACATAATCTGGAGAGATCAACAACAAGAAGTCTTAATTTCTGTCCCTTAGCAATTGGTCATTTGGATTAAAGAGGGTTGCATGATAGTTCAGAAGAAAAGGAAACTCTGAAATATATGTAAGATGAATTAATCTTACAAAACTATCCGCTCCATTACATACGCTATCTCAAGTAATTTTTCAGAAAGCTCAGAAGATGAGGTATGAAAAGCTTCTCAGATAGTGAAGAGTCGAGTTGAAATGCGTCGACTGCTCTATTTACACACGTCCAAAGCAGTTAGCGTTGAACGGCATTGTTTGGCGTGCTCAGCATTTATAAATCAGAACCTACAAGAGAGAAATTGGAATAATGGATATATATACTGTTCGAACGAGAATACTCGGAGGTATAGAGAGGTATTATAATAGTCGCTAGATGTATTAATAGTGCACTTGTCTATCATCCACACTCGTAATAGATATTGTAATATGATATCATAATATATCATACCTCACTACTCACTACTAACGTCTACGGACGGTATCGTTATAATGAGATATAATATATTTATATAATATATATTATATATATAGTGAGAGAGAATTATAATGTATATAATAACTAGAACACTCACCTACTTATTGCCTCACATATGCTTATATATAATATAGTATATGCATACGTGTAACTCACGGAATAGCGAGAGGAGACAGAGTTTATCTAAGGAGAAAGAGAGCTCCCAATAACATCGGATGTCCAATTCGGAACGAAAGCTAACAGAACTATGCTTTAATGGTTACTCACACATTATAGAGAGA
>JABUQX010089665.1:20000-24751 GCA_015478945.1 Trachelipus rathkii
TATATATATATATATATATATATATATATATATATATATATATATATATATATATATATATATGGTCATCCTAAGGGATGGGATCATAATTTACCTATTCCCCCAAGCTTCATAGCCCTTCTTTAATGACTCATCTTCATCATACTAAGCATACGGATAAGGGCATCCATCTTAGACTTATATATATATATATATATATATATATATATATATATATATATACAAACTTTTCTACCTATTTTTTTTTTTATTTATTTATATATATATATATATATATATATATATATATATATATATATATATATATATAAATAGTATATATATATATATTTATATATATATATATATATATATATATATATATAGATATAAATATATATTTATATGTTTATATATTATAAATCAAATATATATATATATATATATATATATATATATATATATATATATATATATATATATATATATATATATATATATATATATATATATATCTTCAAACTTGTTCACCTTTTATTGGTTGCATTGGCTCTGCTATGCCGAGGCTTCACATACCACTGTGCCTATTCAAGGGGGAGCTGGGTCTCTTAGCTTGAATATGGCCTTAGCTATGTGGAAAATAAATTGCCGACAGGTTTCATCGAAGAGAAGGTTCGTATAGCGAAGCACAGCACAGTACAGAAATCCGGCTACATAGTGTAATAACTTAAGTAAGATGTCTTGCCCTGTGTTTATGAACTTACAGGGCTTGATTCTAGGGGCCTCAGAACATTCAAGGGTGTCTGGGAGTCCCTCTCCTTCAGGCTGGGTCTTTTCATCAAAGAAAAAAGAAGAAATACATGGAATGGGTATGAGAAGAAGAAGGAAGAGGGATGAAGAAGAAGTAAGAAGTCAGAAAATAAAAAGTCTCGTGATGCGGATAGTAGTAATAGGGTAATATTGGAGCACGAAAGTGACCGCGACCTTTTTGACCTTTTTTGACCGCGACCTTTTTGGGCCTTGACCTTTTTGGGCAACCTGAATTTTTTACCTTAACTTTTTTTGGGCCTTGACCTTTTTTGAGAACCCAAATTTTTTGAGAACCCAAATTTTTTTGAGAACCCTAATTTTTTGAGAACCCTATTTTTTGAGAACCCAAATTTTTTTGAGAACCCTAATTTTTTGAGAACCCTATTTTTTGAGAACCCTATTTTTTTGAGAACCCTAATTTTTTGAGAACCCTATTTTTTTGAGAACCCAAATTTTTTGAGAACCCAAATTTTTTGGCAACCCTAATTTTTTGGCAACCCTAATTTTTTTGGCAACCCTAATTTTTGCAACCCTTCGAAGAAGGGTTGCGCCAAACGGTTGCGTCAGCAACCGTTGTACCCCACCCTAATTTTTTCGACCAACCCTTTGGTCTTCCATGGGTCAATTTTGGCCCACCCTAATTTTTGACCACCCTTTAGGGGCTTAGCCCTATTTTTTGATATTTCGGTCACATCTACACACGCGGGCGCGCGCGCGCACACACACACACACACACACACACACACACACACACACACACACACACACCTAGCCTACACCTAGCCTCCATATAGCCTACACCCAGCCTACACCCAGCCTACACATAGCCTACACCCAGCCTCCACATAGCCTACACCCAGCCTACACCCAGCCTACACATAGCCTACACTCAGCACCGGAGCTCCACCCATCCTTCCACTCCAGCCTACACCTACACCCAGATTCCACTCAGCCTTCACCTAGCCTACACCTACACCTAGCCTCCACCCAGCCTTCACCTAGCCTACACCTACACCTACACCTAGCCTCCACCCAGCCTTCACCTAGCCTACACCTACACCTACACCTAGACTCCACCCAGCCTTCACCTAGCGTACACCTATACCTAGCCTACACGTGCCCCTACAACTTTGATGGCTCAACTTTTATGGCTCAACTTTGATGACGTCATCTCTGTTGGCATCTATATTGATGATTCAACTTTGATGACTCAGATTTATTGATGGTTCAACTTTGATGGTTCCCAATCACCGTAAGAAGTATCTAGGGATGTTCTATTAGTATTCTATGAGTATTCTATGAGTGCCAGGTGAGTGCCAAGTGAGTGCCAATGAGTGCCAATGAGTGCCAATGAGTGCCAAGTGAGTGCCAATGAGTGCCAAGTGAGTGCCACATAGTGCCAAGTGAGTGCCACATAGTGCCAACTGAGTGCCACTTTTTCAAGCCTTTTCTAGCCTCCCCTGAGCCTAGAATAGCCCTAATATGGGTGTCTACCCCTAGGTTATAAGGTATGAGGAATCGATTGGTGTATATTACAAGTTGCTAGGGTGCTTCCTACTATGAGTTAGTCTTTTTCTAACACTTATAGCCTATATATATATATATATATATATATATATATATATATATATATATATATATATATATATATATATATATATATATATATATATATATATATATATATTACTTGCACACGCACCTACACACATACACTATGACACTTATACACACATTCACTATGACACTTATACACACTATGACACTTATAAGCACTTACACTCTCCATAGACACTTACATTAAACCATATACACTTACATTCACACCCGCACACAGATACACTTACACTTACACTCACACACTCGATATTTTGATGCCTCAACTTTGATGCCTCAACTTTGATGCCTCAGCATTAATGCCTCAGCATTGATGCCTCAACTTTGAAGGTTCATCTTTGATGACTCATCTTTGATGACGTCATCTTTGATACCATCTATATTGATGATTCATCTTTGATGAAATCATCTTTGATGGCTCATCTCTACCCTACATCAAAGAACAGAGTTAATATTAATGTCTTCACCCCTAGTTCACAAGTTAACCACCAGGGCTCAGCATGAGCCCCACCCGCAAAGGATGCCAGCCTCGCACCCGCAGGTGCGACCCGCCGCGTTCCCGTCCGCCGCGTTCCCGCCCGGCGCGTGCGCCCGCGTTCCCGCCGCGTGCGCCCGCAGGCGCAATATTTCCGCGTTCCCGCCCGCCGCGTGCGCCCGCAGGCGCAATATTCCCGCGCGAACGAAAAATATGATATCAATGTAAACTATTCAAAGAATTTCTTTTCAAATATACTATGAGTCATTCATTTTTATTTCATACTTAAACATTTTTATTAAAAACATTTTCGCGAACCTAAAACTGTAACTCATTACAGACCTATTATTTAACACATATATTTATTAACATTATTTTTTCTTTTATATTTTTTACTTAATACTTTTTAATTTATAAATTTTTAAAAATTGTATGTAAGAAGAAAAAACCAGAGTGTCTGATATATAAACATTTTATTTTACTACAATTGTACGAAATTTTATTAAAAACATTAACATTACATACCTTAAAGCAGTAAATCAGTAAATCAATAGAGGTGTTACCTAACACCTAAGGGATTAGTATGCTTTTGTTTTACTGTTTTACTGCTTTAACTCATGTTTTACTGCTTTAACTCATGTTTTACTGCTTTAACTATCTGCTTTACTGCTTTAACTCTCTGCTTTACTGCTTTAACTCATATGTTTTACTGCTTTAACTCACATATTTATTAACATTACATACCTTAACCCTTTTCGTACTGATGGTACTCTCATGTCAAGCAACTTAAAATAGCTATAAAATTTATCATGAGTAAAAATTTTAGGTTTAAAACCTATGGTACACTCAAGTTACGCATCAAGATTTATTTTGTGGTGATAAATGGCATCTAACTTACATGTGATAGTTTTAATATTTACATTTTGATTCAGATGTCGAAAATTTCGGTTCTGTGAAAATTGGCTGTACGAGTTTTGGAATTATTTGATATAAAGGTGTGTACCTAGAAATTTATTTGATTGATTTAGTAAATTAACTATCCTAGAACGTATTTATAACATAATTAGGCTATTTAATTATTTTATTTCTTTACAAATCATATTTTTCCAAGTGGTACGAATTGGTACCGTAGGTAAACGAGTTGCCAATTCATAAATTTTTGAAGGTAGACTATTATTTTTTTATTATTATTTCTTTCTACTGTTTGTGAGAAGTTAAATGTTTTACCAAATGTAAACCACTAGATATGCATATTTAATGCTAATTTATTGTTTTTATTGGGTTTTATAAAAAAAAGTATTATAAATTTTGCTATAATACGAAAAAGAATCTAATTTATAAGTGCTATTTATGCAACTTATTACAGAATATATATATATATATATATATATATATATATATATATGTTATATATATATATATATATAAAATATATATATATATATATATATATATATATATATATATATATATATATATATATATATATATATATATATATATATATATATATATCCGACAGTATAGAAAGTAATAGCAAAAAAATACTCTCTCTCTCTCTCTCTCTCTCTCTCTCTCTCTCTCTCTCTCTCTCTCTCTCTCTCTCTCTCTCTCTCTCTCTCTCTCTCTCTCTTCTCTCTCTTCTCTCTCTCTCTCTCTTTCCAGGAATTGTCAAGTGCCCACTTATAAAAATTACATATATATACAGTATATATATATATATATATATATATATATATATATATATATATATATATATATATATATATATATATATATATATATCAATGAAGTTTATACGCACGAAAACGCGAAAGTGTCATAAATGCGAAAACGAATAACAACATTCCGAGGTTGAACGAAGTACAAC
>JABUQX010089666.1:0-7500 GCA_015478945.1 Trachelipus rathkii
TCAATATATGTATATATATATATATAACCTTATATAACCTTAGCAACTTAGAGGCACCGGTGCTGGAGCGCAGCAGCAGCAGCAGCAGCCTTGCTGCTGCTGCTGCTGCTTGCGTTGTTAATATTCTTGCCTTGCTATGCCATAACATAACTGCTGCTGCTGCTGCTGCTGTATATATATAACTAGTATATATATAACTGCTATATATATATTTATGCTCTTTATTTAGTAACTATGCTGCTATATATATATATATATATATATATATAATAGCAATAATAACAATACTGCTCTCTATGCTTATATAACTTATATAACCAGCCCAATAACTAACATAACATATCTGCTGCTTAACATATTATATATATACTATATATATATATATATATATATATATATATATAACATATGGTGATATTTGGTTTAGAGCGACAACTAATCATCGATCCATATCTCAAAAGCTACAATACACGGAAAAGGAATACATTGTTGGAATCCTGGCAATTTTTATTGCGAAACTGTAAAAAAAAAAAAAAAAAAAAATTGAAAAAAAATATCTCAAAAACTACAATAGCTACAGCGAAAAGAATACATTTTGGAATCCTTGTAAAATTTAGTTAGGAAAATGTAAAAAATAAATAAATAAATAAATAAAATAAAATATTATTGACTATTTTTTTTTTTTAGGAGCAAGAGTATATTATTTGTAAAGGTATTACACGGCAATGTGGGGGGTTCGAGCCGACGGGGAACACAGGGGGACGTTTTCCATACCGTGTAGGGGAGGGGCGTGCGACACTAAATACCAGAGCGGGGGTTCGGAGACCCTCCCCGGAGGGGAAGAAGTCCCTACCCCGTAGTTCCCCGGAAGGTAACCCCGACTCCTACCATCGGTGCCGGTATACCCTTGGGGGTATTCTTTAGTAAAAGAAAAAAAAAAAGCAAAAATTTAATAGAAAGTCTATTTATTTTAACAGGTAACCAAAAAGGTCTCTAAATAGGCTCTCTCTAATCATATTACTATAATTATTAGCAATAATATTTTTTATTTTTTATTTTTTATTTTCCCTTTTTTAAAGTACACCAGGATTTCAAAAATGTATTCTTTTTCGCTGTAGCTATTGTAGTTTTTTGAAATTATATATACTTATATATCTATATATATATATATATATATATATATATACCTATATATATCTTTATATATATATATATATATATATATATATACCTATGCTACTATATATATATTTTTTTTTTTTTTTTTTTTTTTTTTTACATTTTCCGCCCTAAGTGGACCAGCATTCCAGCAATGTATTCCTTTTCCCTGTGGCTATTTAGTTTTTGAGATATGGATTAGTCGAAGAAGATTATCTTATATATATATATAGTATATATATATATATATATAACTATATACTATAACTATATATATATATACTCTTTTACTGCTGCTACTATGCTATATATATAACTTATATAGCAACAACAACTGCTGCTCTGCTCTTTCTGCTGCTGCTCTATATATATGCCAGCATCCCGAAAAGAGTTCAGGCATGTAACTAGAAAACTATAGCATCACAGGAAAATAAATAACATTTTTGATTTCAGCAAGTAATTTCATCGAGAAGAAGCAAAAAAATTTATTTTATTCTGATATTTATTAATAACACCTGAAATATTATTAAATCTTACACCTGGCATTGAACGCTTTGATTGACCTTGAAACCATTAGTTCTCAGAGAGCAAAAGGTGCCAAATACCATTTTATTTTTACGCTTTGAAGAAAATGATATTTTCTTTTATATCCTTTTTAGGGGTTCAGCCGACGGAGGGACAGGGGACTTCGTCCCCGTGCGTCCCCGGTGACCAGAACCGATATCCATCGTTCTTGTTTATCATTGGGTATTCTTTAGTTTTTAAAAAAAAAATCAACACATTCACCACCTTTGCTTGCTCACTCGGAGTAAGCGGCATCTTCAATTTGTCAAAAAGCAATTTTTCAACATTTTTAACAATTTTAATTTTTTAAAAAGCGTTATATTTTTATTTATTTTTATTTCTGGGGTAAAAATGTCTCCTGATTAATAAAATGTATTTATTTTCGTGTACCTGTTATAGTTTTCCTAGTTACATGCCTGAACTCTTCGGGTTAATATATATAATATATATATATATATATATATATATATATAATAACACTAATAACATATATATATATATATATATATATATATATATGCTGCTGCTATATATATATAACTAATATCTTCTTTTATATGATACCTACCACCAACAACATATATATATATATATATATATAACTCTTTCTGCTATAACTAATATAATAATAATAATAATAATAATAATAATAATAATAATAATAATAATAATAATAATAATAATAATAATGTCTGAAGAAGATGAGTCATAAGTCGTACAACAAGTCCGTGTGCCTCGTCCACACACTCGGACTTGTCCGCGGACAAGTCAAAGACGAAGCTCCTCCGCATCAACTTTTAAAAGACGACGGACTTGTCCAAATCGAAAAAGTTGTACAACTTTCCCCGTCCACACTTGCAAACTTGTCCGTGGACTTGTCCGTACGGACAAGTCCGCGGACAAGTTGTTCCTCAAGTCCGCTAGTGTGGACCGGGCTTTAGTCTTGGGATTGGGTGGGGGATTTTTAATTTCTTTACTGTTCAATTCTGCCCCTTCCTTTAAAATTGCTCTGCCCGTAAGTAGGGGTTACCTATTGAAAGAATTTTTTTTTGTGAGATCCACAATTTTGTAGAAAGAGGCAATGCATTCACGGCGAATTGAGTGGTAACAGGTACAGGATGTCTCAGAGAATCAGGTTCTATTTGAAATCTATATTAAAATATTTTCATGTTCCGCTTTTCTAATTTTCATGATAATTTTCGATATTTTATCAAGATTTCACAATAGAATGAAATCTTGATTAAAACTGAATAATTTCGAGAGCTTCTTTTTCATCAGTGCTCTATTTTCATTCAGTCTTACTAAGAATTTTGAAAATAAAAGCAATGTGTGATTATGGAGATGGACGTCTAATATAGATAACAAGCATTAATACCATAATCTGATGCACCTGAAACTAATATAAATGGTATATTGCAATACGGAAACATAAGTATTGGTTTGTTATCGTCGAAAAGTAGCTGTTCCAAACTGAAAAAACTATATTTTTCATACTTATATATTTTAGTTTGATTTTTGCTGAGCTTTAAATTTTTTAGAAAATTAATAGTGTAGTGCACTAGCATACCTTTCCAGTCAAGCCATAATTATATATATATATATATATATATATATATAACTATATATATAACATAGCAACAACTATATATACTTAACTGCTGCTGTATATATAGCAATAATATATATATATATAAGTATATGTAGAAGAGAGAGAGAGAGAGAGAGAGAGAGAGAGAGAGAGAGAGAGAGAGAGAGAGAGAGAGAGAGAGAGAGAGAGAGAGAGAGAGAGAGAGAGAGAGAGAGAGAGAGAGAGAGAGAGAGAATACTTAAGACTAATAAAATCACCTCCATATAGTTCAGGAGAATACAAAGGGGTTATCTGTTGCACATAGTGACATATTGACTGATTGGTAATAAGCAATGGCTGCAGTAAATGCTATATAAGGATGATTAAAATCTTCTTCCTAAATATGGGTAATGCTGGATTGAAGTCCTTAGAAAATTGTTACCTTGCCTCGTAATTTCTAGGGTTTCAAATATATTGGGAAATGAAAGCGATCACGAGTGAACTTGTTAATTCCAGAGTAGTCCTACATTATATAAGATTTTTTTTATAAGTATTATTGATAAAATAAATGACAAGGATATTTTTATATAGCTCTCTTCAAATTGTCTTTCTCACACTTCTCTATCTCTTGTAAGTGCTTGTCGGGGTTTTCTATATGACCGAGTATATAAGATAAGGAGGGTTGTCTTTGGTTATTTATTCAGCGAAAACTATGTCAGAGGGTATGTTCCAATTTATTCTTCCACATGTGTGATCACATTTCTTTTTCTTACCATGAACTTAGTTGTCAAGCTTGTCAAGCTAGGTTTGATTTCTTATTGCACATTGTTCTTCGTTTTCTAACAAACTAAAAAACTAAAAAAAAAAAAAAAAAAAAAAAGATGGAACAATGTTTTTTTCATACCTAGATTTAATGTCTTAATCTGAAAAAATACAAATGTAAGATAATTAGGAGAATAAATATCGGGTTTATAAAAATTCCTGCTTGATCCCTGTTGCAAATGAGAAGCGTCTCTACCTCTTTATGCTCTATTTATATTTTTGGTTTTATTCTTCTATTATTATCCACTTCGATCTCCAAGCAAGTTGTTACGTCACTAACATTAGTACATCATACAATCATGATCAAGTGGACATTAATATATATATATATATATATCTTATAACATGCTGCTGCTGTATATACCTTATTAACAACAACAACTTAACCCAGCAATAACTAACTAACTAACTGTATATATATATATATATATATATATCTTTAATAGACACAACAGCAACCTTGCTTAACATATATATATATTTATATATATATATATATATATATATACTATTCTATATATAAACGAAGGTGTTTGGGGATGGCCAATTTTAGGTTACATACCTCTTGGCAAGAAAAGATTTGACGAGAAACTACAAGAGCTAAAGTTGAAACATAAGAAAATCTTCTGGTATTATTATTATTATTATTATTATTATTATTATTATTATTATTATTATTATTATTATTATTATTATTATTATTATTATTATTATTATTATTATTATTATTATTATTATTATTATTATTATTATTATTATTATTATTATTATTATTATTATTATTATTATTATTATTATTATTATTATTGTGTGTGTGTGTGTGTGTGTGTGTGTGTGTGTATGTATGTATGTATGTATGTATTAGTAGTAGTAGTAGTAGTAGTAGTAGTAATAGTAGTATTGTATTGCTTAAACTATTATTTGCAGTTGGAGAATTGGTGAAAGGTTGATGGTATTTATTAATGACTTTGAGTACATCAAGGAAAGCTTCAAGAGCATCGATTTGGCCTACAGACCTCAAGTGGAATATCTTACTTTTATTATTGGGAATTATGATAAAGGTATTTAAATTGAGTTGATCTAAACCTTTTATTCATTTTATTTATGCAAAAACATTTTATAATGATTTATTTCCTTTTATTTGGTTTTCAATTATAAATTTTCTTCTTTGTTCGTCACAGACTCTTCATAAATTTTTAAATTTCTCAAAGTTTTATTCAGAACTATATTCATGTTTACAATTTTACATGTAGGTTCTAAGCTACTAAATATATATATAAATGATTATAAGAGGAATTGCCAATTTCGCTGAACAGGGGCTGCTGAGGTTAGTACCATCGTTGCTTCCTTCTAGCCCATGAAATTAATAACATAATATATATATATATATATATATATGCTGCTGCTGCTGCTGCTAAACTAACAACAACCAGCAACAACCCTTAGCACTTAACCTTATATAGCCCAACCTTGCTGCTCTTCTGCTGCTGTAACCATCAGTTGCTTCCTTGCCCTATAATATATATGTAGAATTCGTTGATGCTATATCGAGCTCCAGTCTACAACAAAGATCAGGAGAATTTATTTCAAATAGCTGAGAGTTATGGAAGTGTTTTAATATTAATATTATTTTAAACAAAGAATAATCTTCACAAGTTGATGCAAAGAATATAATTCACTTATCGTAAAGAATTTATAGAGAAGCGATTCGAGATTGATTCCAATTGGACGAATTAACAAAAAGAACTCTTTTTACCCTCCAACAGATAAACAAACACATTTCTAATCTTTCATGTACTCTCCTCTCATATAAAAGGAGAGAGAGAGAGAGAGAGAGAGAGAGAGAGAGAGAGAGAGAGAGAGAGAGAGAGAGAGAGAGAGAGAGATTAGCTAGGGAATTTGTATACAAATCAAATAGTTATGAAATATTATCAAGATGTTACTTGGCTCTTTCTTGAGTCACTGACCCCTTTAGGAATCTGATGAAAGCTATGGACCCCTTACCAGAAATATATATATATATATATATATATATATATATATATATATATATATATATTATATATATATATATATATATATATATATATATGCTATATATATATATACGGTAACTCTTTATATACGGTATATATAACATATATATATATAACCTTAACTTAATAATAACCTATACATTAACAACAGCAACAACAGCAACGCAGCAGCCAGCAGCAGCAGCAACCCTGCCTTGCCTGCTGTATATGCTGCTCACCTTATATATATTCTAACATTTTTCTAACATTAGTTTTAGTTATACTGTTAGTACACGATCGCTTGTGTGTGTGTTTGTGTGTGTGTGTGTGGATTGAGTAAACGGTGTAAATTTTAAACTATTAGAGCTTGTGTGCGTTTGTTTGTTATGACGACTCTTCGAATGACTAGTCGGAGTATAAGTGTGGATAGGCGCAGGGGAGGGTTCAGTATTGACTTTGCCAGCGTACGTAGCCTGCATGCTATTCAACAATCTGTGGAATATCACCTCTCTAACTCTCATCCTAACATTTTGTTACTCTCTGAATCCAGTTAACCAGGGATTCTATCTCCAATAAACTTAATATCTTTAACTATAACGTGTTTTAGAATTTCCGACTTAATGGTGGTGTCTGTGCCTATAAAAACATAAACATATGTAACTATAAACACTCCTGTAACACGCCTCGAAATCTTGAATCTTCTAATTCGATGTTTTACGGCTTAAAATCTTTTCCCTGCTACTATCATTATCCTGTGTTTCTGATACTGCTCCCCTAATGGAACCGATTTTATGTCTTTTTGAATATCTTATTACTTCTTATGAGACTGTCAATTCTTCCCCTCCAAATGCCGAGGTCCTATATTTAGGGGATTTCAACGTACACCACACTTAGTGATTGGGTTCCTTTCATACTGATGCAGGTGGGGAGGAGGCCAAAACATTTAGTATTCTCAACAATCTCTAACAGTTAATTAAGTAACTTGCACATATCTCAGATCGGCCCTAACCAATTCTTAACACGCTTGATTTATGTTTCACCACTACTCCTTCTCGTTTAAATACACCATTTCTCCTCCCTATTAACTTTGGCCACAATCTTGTCGCCCTTAATTATAGTACTTGTTTTGCTCTCCAACAACTCCACCATGCCCCTAAGCGTATTTTCTGACACTTTAATTGGGCTAATGGCATTGCGCTGTATTTTGGCTAGCTTACTCTTGGAATGAATCCTGCTGACTCCGGGGATGCCTCGGTCACCGCTGAAAAGGTGGGGGCCATGTCTCGATGGTATGAGCGGGTTTATTCCATCTTCAACTAAATCTTTCCCCAAATCCATGGTTCGATGGAGCTTTGTTCTCGCGCCATTCGGGAG
>JABUQX010089666.1:12500-29241 GCA_015478945.1 Trachelipus rathkii
ATCCTCCGACGGCACAACTGCCATTATGCCTTATGCTAAATCTGAACTATTTTTTCAAACCCTTGCCTCTCATCCCACTTTTGGCGATTCCGTAGCTATTCCTACTCATTCACTCCTCTCCGACTCATTTATAACTAATAATTCAGAGGTGGGCATTCCGCATTCCGCAATTCCGCAATTTTTGGAATAACAAAAAAAAATTTGCGGAATAACGATAGCTACAATTTGAAAAAAAGTTGCGGAAATGCATTTGCGGAACTTGTTCAAATTATCGCTATCGCTATTCCGCAAATTTTTTTTGTTATTCCAAAAATTGTGGAATTGAGAAATGCGAAATGCCCACCTCTGTCTAATATAGTGTATATATATATATATATATTATATATATATATATATTTATAATTGAGTATATAGTATATATATATAATATATATATATATATATATATATATTACTAGTATTCTATATATATAATAATATATATATATATATATATATTATATATATAGTATTTATATATATGTATATATATATTTATATATATATATATTTTAAAGATGCTATATTTCTGCTCTCTCTGAGCTCAACACTAAGAAGGTCCCCCCATGGTGATATTGTTCTTAAGCTCTTGTCCTAACAAAACTTGCATGATTCCAAAGCTTGCACCATGCCTTGGGTAGACTATTCCGTCTCTGCCTTTCAATATCGACCTTCCTTCCTGCTTCAGCCTGTGCCGAGAAAAGGGAACCTCTCTCAACCCTCGAACTTTCGTCCTGTCGCTATAACGTCTGTTCTTTCTAAGTTTTCGAATCTATCCTCGAATCCTATGTCTTTGCCTGTGATTACATTTGATCGGGTGCATGGGCCTCTGAAATCTTATGAATGTTGGGATGGCGAAGTGGTTCTGATGGCCATTCCTTCTCGCTGTTTGAGGAAGTGTGCTTCCGAGCTGGCCCCCTCCCCTCGTCAAGTCTATATTCTCTATGTCTCAATACTAACACTTTCCTCAGTGTTGGAAGCAACGCACATGTCAACTCTATTCCGAAAAACGGAAGCTGTTTGATCCTTCTAACTATTCTGCCCTATAGCTGCTCACTGTGTATTCTATCTAAGATCTTTGAAACAGTTCTTCTTAACTCTCACTTCTTAGGCCATTTGAAATCTCATCTCTTCTTTCTGATCAGCAGTAACTACTTTTCGACGTCTAGTCTACAGGTGATTAGTATTCTTCAATTTAAGCCGATTTATGGTTTTCCGCCCTTAGGAACTCACGGGGAGACTTTGCGTGGTGGCGCTTGACATATCCAAAGCATTTGACCGTTTTGTATGGCACGCGTCACTGCTCTCCACCCCTTCCTTTGGTTTTCCTCCTTCTCTTTGCTTACTTATGTTAGTTTTCTTTCAAATCGCTCAATACATCGGCTGTTGTTTGAGTGGTGCGACTGATCTTCTTTCTTTTCTGTCAATAGTGGTGTTCCTCAGGGTTTCTGTCTTATATCTCCTACTTTTTCCTACTTTTTCAGTTAATGATCTTCTCACCTGCACATCAACTCTATCCAACTCGAATTCCGATGACTCGACCCTTCATTCTTCAATCATTTAATTCTGCTCCCTCTTTTTACTTCTAGAATTGCTCTCGCCTTAATCTTTCTGATCTATTCTCGCTGATCTGGAATACGAATTTTCCGGGTGGGGTCGTTTCTGAATGGTGAAAATTCAATCTTTAAACTCAAACTTCTTCAAGATCTCCTCTCTCTAAGACAGCCTTCTAACTTTCCTATCTCTTTCGACGGGTTTCCTGTCGGCTCTCCTGTTGACAATATACACATCCTTGGCCTTAACATAAACAAAAAATGTCCCTTGGAAACCTCACATCACAATAACGGTTGCTAAGGCGCCTCAAAGAAGAACTGGGAGTTCTGTTTAGATGCGAGACTGTGTTTTTCCTGCTTCACAGTTTACTTGCCAGTTATACAAGACCTCATCCCCTGGGTATGGCGGTACTTGCTCTCATCTCTGGGGGGGCTCAGGTTTCACCCGGCTTTTGATAGGGTTCGAAAAAAAAGCAAAAAAGACTTATAAACTGTCCGTTTCTTTCTAGTTCACTTGACTCTCTCTATCTCTTGCGGCGCGATGTTGGTGCTTTATCTCTTTTCTATACGGTACCGTAGCGGCAGTGCTCGAAGGGAACTTTCCACTCGCGTGCCACCACCTTAAAGACGCCCTCGTAGCACAAGGGGTGCTGTGTCGGCACATGAGTTTTGTGTTGATATTAGCAACTCCAAACTAGTTCGCTGCGGTGCTCTCTTCAAAAAAGACAACTCTGATCTGTGAAATTCTCTTCCATCATCTGTGTTTCCTACTAAATTTAATCTCCCTCACTTTAAAGCCCGCGTCTGTGCTCATCTGCGTAATTTGCGTTAGTTGAGGTTTTGTTGATTTTAACACCCCTCCTTGAATAGGGCTTTGTCCGTGAGCGTGGTGATAAAAAAAAAAAAAAAAAAAAAAAAAAAAAAAAAAAAAAAAAAAAAAAAAAAAAAAAAAAAAAAAAAAAAAAAAAAAAAAAGATATGGAAACATCTCAATTCTCCAAATCTTATCTCTGATCGCCAGTATGAGAGAGAGAGAGAGAGAGAGAGAGAGAGAGAGAGAGAGAGAGAGAGAGAGAGAGGGTTCTATTAATGATCTTTCTCTTCTTTCTGATTCTTGATCTTCTTCCCTTTGGCATTTTGGTGAATATTTTGTTGTGGCGCTAGACAGGTTGAAAGCCTTCAATAGAATCAGCCACAAAGCTTTGGTTTCGGTATCTGTATTTCTCTCTGATTTCCTTTCCGGTCGTTCAATAGTAGCTATCGTAGGCGATCGCCGTTCATCTTCTAAATCTTTAAATAGTGGTGTTCCTCAGGGTTCTGTAGAATCTTCAACCCATTTTCCTACTTTTCATTAATGACCTTCTCTCCATTGCTTTTTCACCTATTCACTCCAATGCCGAGGACTCGACCCTTCATTATTCATTTTGTTTTGAAAAAAACGTCCCTCCCAACAGCAATTAGTTTGCGCTAGATGGGCAGCCTTTGAACAACTAATCTCTGACCTTACTTTAATTTCTAATTGGTGCATCGAGAACAAGGTTGTTTTCCATACCTCAAAACCTCATTTCCTCCATCTTTCTACTCGACATAATCTTCCACACAGCTATAACTTCTTCTTCGAAAAACGCAAATCAAACCTTTGTCTGTCCTTAATTAATATTCTTGGTTTTTTTTCCTCGTGATCTTAATTATAAGGATCGCATTACTTCTCTTTCTAAACAAGCTTATAAGAGGTATGGCGTTCAGAGGCTCCTTCAGAACTTTTTTTATGCCACCTCAGTTGCTTGGTAATTATAGGGAAGCCGTTCGTCCCTGTGTGGAGTATGCCTCAAGCATCTAGGAAGATTCCAATCGCAAAGCTCTCCTTGAAATGGTAAAGTTTAGGGCTTTTCGTCTTATTAATTCTCCTGTTCTTGCTAACCCTCTCCACTGTCTCTACAAGTCGAGTTGTGACATCACTCTCTTTATTCTATCGTTATTACATTATATATTGCTTTTCTGAACTCTCCAATCGCACATCCCCTCCATTCGGAGGGGGGGGGGGAGTTCTTTGCGTACGCCTTTCTCATCAGGCCCTCTTTCTCTATCAACTGCAGACCCTAGACTTACAGGCTATGCTCAAATCTTACATGTAATCCACTAGTTAAGTTTGGAGCAAATTCCCTTTGTCTATTTTCCCCATCTACCTTTGACTTGAACAAATTCAAACTCTGCATATCGGGGAATGTTGCCGTGCGTTTAAACTGGTTTCTGTCTACGGTAGCTTGACTTAAACTCTTGTGAAATTAGGCAGGCTTTTGGCCTTTTCCTCATCTATATATATATATAGATAAAATATATAATTTAGTATATATTATAATATTATTATATATATATATAATATATAATATAAATCATGTATATACATTGCATCCTCGCAATTAATTAAGTAGTTAAATAACGAACCTATAACGGGATGGTAAGAAAACTTGCCTCCGCTGGGGTCGAACCCACAGCATGTTGCGAACTGAAGAACGATTACTCGACGCTCTACCACTGAGCCATCCTTTAACCCAAAAAATTAGATTCAAGAACAGTTTTAAGCGAACGAGCTCCCGTCAAAGCGATATCACCAGGTTTTCACCCAAGGAAGGTTCGAGAAAAAGATTTTTTAAATCATTATTAACATTGCTATTCTCGCAATAATAAGTAGGTAAACAAAGGACTATTACGGGAAGGTAAAGGGTGGTTCGATCCCAGAGGCAGGCAATTTTTTCTTTACCTTCCCGTAATAGTTTTTTGTTTACCTTTTATATATACTATATATACGTATATATATATATATATATATAATATATATATATAATATAATATATATATATATATATATAATTATATATATAATATATATATAAATATATATATATTTATATATATATATATATATATTATATAATATATACTTATATATATATGTTATTAATAATATATTACATTAATATTAAAAAGTAAATTATTTTTTTATTAAAAAAATTAATAAAATTAATAAATATTAATATATATGCATATATTATTAATATATAATATATATAACTAGTACAATACATAAAAAAAAAAAAAAAAAAAAAAAAAAAAAACAAAAAAAAAAAATATATATATATATATATATTATATATATATATATATAATATATCATATATATATATTATAATATTGTATGTATATATATAATATATATATATATATATATATAATATATATATTATATATTATATATATATTATATATATAGTATATAGATATAATATATATAATATATCTTCTAATTAACTTAAATAAAACTTAGGTAAGGCGATATGAGTTTTGACGAAGGTAACATTACTTCAATACGATGCAAGCTTTGGCAAAATAATGCAGGTACATTGAAATGGTTACCCTTGTCGAATTTTTCCTCGGATGAAATCAGCTTTTTTCCAAAACCAATTCTTAACTTCTTGACGAAGAGGAATGATCATGAACATCTCGAGTTTGTACTCCAGTCAAATTTGAAGGTAGTTTTATAAACCTGTAATTATATAAATTGACTATTTATATTTGGGAGCATGTCCAAATGTTTTTAAAATAGATACGTTGAATATATACAAAAATTTTTGGTAGGAGGTGGATCTTGAACTTAACGTTTCGGTTCTGTGTGGCACTCGAGGACCTTATCTTCTGTTGCACTGCCCAAACTACTAAACCCCATTTTAAAATTCAACTTCTACTCTGACACCGTTTCCCTGACGTTTAATATATATATTTTTCTTACATTGCGTTTGAATATTCCGATATTATAAGCTTTTTATAAACTTGGTTAACTGTAAAAATAGGAATAGATTTGTATTGCGAATGAGAAAGGATGGCACCACAACGGTGAAAATAAGAAGTATTTGAGGATTGTGGACAGAGATATTCTATTACATTCAAGTACCTGGTGGCTCTAATTTTAGCTACTCACTGCGCAAAGTGAGAATTTACGTCGGGAAGCTAGTGGCCCGGACGGCATTCTCTCTGTTTGAGGAGTGTGCTTCCTTCAGTGGCTAATTACCGTTCCGACTAAACTCTCTATGCCTTGAAATTCTAATACTTTCCACCAATGCTGGAAGCGCGCTATGTTCTTTCCGGTTTCAGAGAGGGCTGCTTTGTCCTTATCCTTACCCTTCTCATTACCTGGTTATGTTTCTATTCTGTGTCTAATCACTTTCAAACAATCACCTCAATTCTCATTTCTATGAATCATCTGAATCTCATTCCCTTCTTTTCAAATCTCAGTGTGGCTTCCAACAGTCAAAATCAATAGATGACAATCTTTTTCATCTCTTCAGTTTATAGTCTTCTGCAATAGGGACCAGTCAGAAGGTTTTTGAGCAGAATGACATATAGTCCACCTCTCTGAGCTTTCCATGCTTCAGGTTTCTTACTTCTCTTTAACTTTTTCTCTGTGTCGTTTTCTCGAATACCTCCATATGCTCCTGCTGATGGAGCGTCCTCTTCCTCCTTTGTTGTTAATTGGTGATACGCAAGTTTCTGTTATATCTCCAACTTTATTCTTACATTTCATTAACGATCGTGTCAGTTGCACTTCCAACTCTGTTCATTCTTACAATGACTCAACTCTTCATTCTTCTACTCATATTTCATATCTGCTCCCTCTTTTTCAATCTAGAGTTTCTTCTCGACTTCAGCTTTTTCCGATTATATTCTTCCCAGTCTATATTGAATTCCCTGGTGGAGTCATACCTCAACCTTGTAAAATTCAATTATTTAAAACTCAACTTCTTCACATCTCTCTCTCTCTCTCTCTCTCTCTCTACCACCTCTCTCTCTCTCTCCTCTCTCTCTCTCTCTCTCTCTCTCTCTCTCTCAAAGAAACACCTTCAAATTTCCCTTTCTCTTCTGACTGCTTTTCCCGTTTCTCACCTATTAGATAACCACTTAAGGACAATCTTGAGTGAAACAATAAATAATAACTATTTTGAAAACCTCTAAATCATCACAGCAGTTGTTTAAAGTGGACTGCCAAAAATGCTGGGATCTGTTAAGGTTACTTGGAGGATTTTCCAGGCACAATGCTCTAATTATATAAGGGTCTTATTCGCCCTTGTAGGAAAAAGAACTGAACTAGCATTTTTGGGGAGAAAGTCTCCTTTCTTTTTTTTAAGGGGATAGGGTTGAGTCTAAAGAATTAAAGGGTATCTTGCACATCTCTACCTTTACTTTCGAACTCCCCGATGCTTTACTCTTAACGGAAGCTTGACGTTGGGTTGCACTCTCTCTTTACAGCAATTGATCAAGGAGTTCTGCGCTACTCGTATTCCATCATTCCCTAGTCCTCGTAGCACAGGGTGATGCTTTCTGCTTTCTGTGTTCATGTAATATTAGAAGACTCTCAAGGGTTTACCACTATTGTTCGCAGCGGAGGTATGTTTTCGCAAATCGCGGGTCCAGCAAGATCATTCATTTAATATCGCGGATGGATACGGATGTTATATATATATATATATATATATATACTTATATATATATATATATATGCCTAACATATATATATATATATATATATATATATATATGTAATATAACAACTGCTGCCCTCATATATATGCTCTTAATGCCTAATATATTTCGAGTTTTAGCCATAATCTATTAATATAATTGTGTTGCCAGGGTACGGGACTGGGACCCAACTCAATCACCTAACCTCTTTCCCCCAACTACGCCCATAACCAATTTTACAATGATTGATTCTATCTTTTACTATTAATGAAATTCAAAATATAGGAAGGTTTAGGCTTGAGAAATCAATTTTCTGGTGAAGGCCAGCATTGCTAAATGCTGAGACTTGGAACATTAGTTGGAGGACAGGCCCAATCATTTCTAACACAGACTGCGTAAAAGGATTTTGCTTAACTTTCCACCAGCTGATTGGATCATCATTTGACTAATCGTTTTTCTTGTGATAGTTTTCAATCATTTGCACTACATTTTTTGGTAATGCGTGTGTTTTTTCATCACTTCTGGACTGTAGAAATTCTTCCAGTGAATCTGTATTGATTTACTTGTAGCAAGCTTACATTTATTAGTTCGAATTTGCCTTCCGGCGATGTGAAAAATATCCTTATCTGTTGAAGTTTCTCAATTGCGCCACTCTTAACTGAGATTTAACTTGTTTTTATATTTTTTTAAAAAAAAATCCCTTTTTAAAGAGGATCTAAGATAAATTTGAATATTTAGTATGGTCTCTATTAATTTCCACGGAACCAAAGCGTTTTTCTAGCTCTAGTTTAATTACATCTTTCATTCTTTTCAAACCGTCATCATTTTCATTTGAAGATGGTCCAAAATGCTTCCTTAGCGTTGAGATTAATGGTACTACATCGGAGACAGAAGCTGTAGAGGCGCTGAATTTTTTTGGTAGTTTCTTCAAATGGTTTCAATAGCTTAATGCAGTGTGATATGATGTCATTTTCCACATTAATAAAAATGTTAACTTTGGAATATACGAACTGGCGAACGAAGCAAGAGGTTCTTTGAGCAATACTTCTTTCCATCATTTGAAGTGTACTATTCCAGCGGTTGGAATGTCTTTGATAATATTAAAATATGGAATATCAAGCCGTTTTTGAATTGCCTTCAACTCATTTTCATTTTCATTTTCTTTTTCAGATTTTTATTATAAAATTCTTTTCAAATCTCGACAATAAACATCCGTGCAACATCCGCAGGGCAAAGCGCGGATGCGGATGCGGATTTTAATAATGTGCGGATGCTCCGCGGATGCGGATGTTACCTGCATCACTAGTTTATACGTTATGACGCTTCCTTCTTTACAGCCACCTCTCTTCTGTGAAACTCTCTGATTTCATTTGTTTTGTTTTTCGAACTGCATTCAATACTTAGAGATTTGTGTTAGGCTTGGGATTGGATGGGTTTTGCTTTATTATTTATTTTATAAATCTGTTCCTCCTTGAAAAGCATTCTAGTGGTGAGTGGTGGTCATACCTGCATATATATATATATATATATATATATATATATATATATAATATATATATAATAACAACAATATATATATATAATATAATATGTATATATATATATATATGCTATATATACTGCTGCTGTATATACTATATTAACTTTATCTTTATATACTATATGTATATTTTTGCTATATATATATATATATATATATATATATATGCTCTTTTCTATTCTACATAGATCTCTCTAGATGAGAGCAGACAGGATTTATAGAGAGAAAACTAGAGATGCTATATATATATATATATATTTATATATATTTATCTATATATATATATATATATATATATATATATATACTTATATATGCTGCTCTCTCTCTATATCTATATATCAGAGCTGAACGAATTCATGCCACCAGGGTTCCCACTTATCACCCTATGCGCTTATGGCGCACTATCAGATCATAGGCTCAACAATTTTTAAAAAGGCGGGACTAAGCATAGGCGCACAGCCAATTCTCTGTGCCTATAGCCGAATTCCACTTCATGAACAGGAACAAAGCATTTTTATTACCCTTAAAAGTTAGAACTCACTTAGAGAAACTACCCAAGTAACTTGTATCATTCTAAAAACTAGTGTAAAAACTTATATATATATATATATATATATATATATATATATATATATGCTAACATAACAATGTATAATAACTTAATATAACAACATATATATATATATATATATATATATACTACTATATATATATATATATATATATATCAGGGTTGGGTTCAAGTACATTTTTCCAGTACAAAATTTTAAGGAAATTTTCAAATTGCTCTAGAATTGTCCCAGAATACAAGTACAAATTACACACATGGTATCAAGTACCAAGTATAAATTACAGAACATGAAAACTTTGCATATATATATATATATATATATATATATATATATATATATATATATAACTTATATAATATATATACTACTATATATATATATATATATATATATATATATATCATCATCATCATCATCACTACCAATCATCTCTCCCCAAGACTGGAGGTAAGGTGCGTAATATGCACCGGAAACAGAAAAAATAGTAGAAGAATATGAAACAAGTAGAAGAGAAAGCCAAGCCTTACCACCCCCTCCCTTTATGCCAATTCGTGAGAACTCGTCGCAGTCAGAAAAATCCACCCTAGAGCTTCACGGGACCGCGATGAACCCTCATTATGACATCTTGTCAATGTGAGGTTCATTTCTTGGCCCAGGTGGGCTACAACCATACCTCCTCACAAAACCCCGTAATTCACTCCTGTTATGAACCTTTTTTCTCGCCTCTGCCAAACTCACATTTCTCTCCTCCAGGCATTCCTTTTCTAACTCAATCCACTTTTTCTTCGGTCTCCCATCCGGTCGATTCCCAACACACTCACCACTATACATCCATTTAACCGACCGACTATCATCCATCCTTTCCACATGACCAAACCATCTCAACGTACTTTCATTTATTCTCTCATTTACCCCATTCTCCACACCAAACAACTCTCTAATACGTTCATTCCTCATTATATCATTTCTTTTCACACCGAACACGCCACTAAGATTGTCCATCTGAACACATTGTACTTTAAATTTATACCTATTATTCCAGACCATAGTCCCACTACTATACATTAACACGGATAACAACCTACCCTCATGTAAGACCCTAGCGCACTCAAGACTTAGTCCCTTTACATCCACCAACGATTTAATTGCACCAGCCACCTTAGTGCCATTTACAACTTTCCTACTACACTCTGCATCATCCTCTCCCTTTTCATTCAACATATATCCTAAATATTAAAGTTCAGACACTTTACCAGCTGCTCACCATCCAACATAGCTTCACACCGAAGACTGTCCTCATTCACAACCATAACCTTACTCTTATCTACGTTTACTTTCTAACCCCTCCTTTTACACACTCTACCAAATCTCTCTACCAATCCTCTCAAACTCTCTTCAGATTCGCCACACAAAACCAAATCATCCTCATATAATAGGTAGAGAACCATCCACTCTTTTCCATTCTCCATCATTCTAACACTATCCCTTGTCACCCTTACCTCTAATTCTTTCACTTAACCCTCAATAAGCCTTGCTGAATTGGATCATAAGGAGACATAGCACATCCCTGTCTCCTCCACCATTAATATTATGTAATCACTTTCCGACTCAATTTATTCTTACTTCCTGTTGTCACTTGCTAATTCAGACTGGAAGCTTACTACCAACACCACTTATCTTCAACATCTGCCATTCTAGAGCATAGCGCCAGTAATCCTATTATGCCTGCTGGCTTAAATCCATAAATCCCTAAATACAATTTATTCTTCTCCTCCCCTCATTGTCCAATAATTTTGTTAATTTGTGCAGATTTGATCACACATATCACCTCTGCCACTTCTAAACGCACCTTGTTATTCACCAATTGTTCCTCAGTCATTCGACGCACTCTTTCGACCAAAATACCAGCCAAATATCTTCCTACAACACCCAATAAACTAATTACCCTATGTACCTACGGTTACCTTATCCCCTTTCCTGTACTCAAGAATGCTAATATTGCTCTCGCCTCTATCCATAGAGCTATGCCCTCCATAACCGCTTTTTGTTAGCTGCAGCTTCCAAAAAATCCAATCAATCACCATCTCAGCTCCGTTCTTAATAATATAATATAATAACATAATATAATAATATGTATGTATATATATATGTAGTAATAACCATAATAATAACTAACTGTATATATCATACTCTACCTAATATATATCATATATATGTACTATAATGTATATGTATAACTAGACCTATGTAATATGTATGTAATACATATGTATATGTATAATAATAATAATAATAACCAACAATATATCAAACTCTATATAATATACTATATATTTACATAATCTTGTATATACTACTTTCTTTATCAAACAATATTCATATATATGTTTATATATCTTCATATCATAATATGTAATAATATAACAACTGCTGCTAATAACATTAATAATATATATATATATATATATATATATATAATAACTTAAATATATATATATATATATATATATATATAACAATATATATAATAACTGTATTATCACCTCTATAACTCTAACCCTAATCTTTGCTCTTGTCTGAGACCCAGATGGCTAAAAAATTCATCCTCAACTCGTTTAATATATCAACTATAACTTATTTCAAAATTTCCGTCTGAAGGGTGGAGTATGTGCCTATGTAAACATAAACACTCCTGTAACCCGCTCGAGAATCTTGAATCTTCTAACTTTGATGTTCTGTGGCTTAAAATCTTTCTTCCTTCTACTACAATAATCTTGTGCTTCTGCTACTGTTCTCCTAACAGAACAGATTTTCATGCCTTTTTTGATTACCTTACTACTTCTAAGGAGACTGTTATATATGCTTATCCAAGTACTGAGGTCCTCTATTTAGGGAATTTCAATGTACACAACACTGAATGGTTGGGGTCCTCTTATACTGATTTAGGAGGAGGAAGCCGAATCATTCAGTATTCTCACAACGATCTGGAGCAGCTAATTAAAGAACCAACACACATATCCTAACTAATTCTTGAACACTCTTGACATATGTTTCACAACTAGTCTCTATAAATACACCACCACCGCTCCTATCGGTAAATCTGACCACAACCTTATATTTCTTAATTTTAATACTTTTTCTCCAACAGCTCCATCCTGCCCTATGCGTTTTTTCTTGCACTTTAATCGGGCTGACTGGGGCATTACGTTACTTCTACCTTCTGCTTCTAGGTGACCAGGCTGTGACTCTGGCGCTTCAGAAGCTATGATAAAGTGGGAGCTGTCGTTGATGGGATGAGCAGGTTCAATTTCCGCTTCGACTAAATCTTTTCTCCTCAAAATCCATGGTTCAATCGTGCTCGTTCTCTGGCCATTCCGGGCTAGGAGCCGTGCGTATCAGGTGTGGAAAAATACTTTCATTCTCCTATCACTCTCGCTATTTTTCATTCTAGCTTGGAATCATTGCTTGGATATTATTCGACAGCTACGCAAACTTTCACAAAAAAGAAAGTGCGCTGACCTCCCTTTGGTTCTCCACTGACAAATCTTTCTGGCCTCTTGCCAAAAACATCTCTAACAACTTCTGTAAATCATCTTTCCTCTTCTTATTCGCTCTGATGGGTTTCTGTTGCTAATACTCAACTGGTAATCTCTTTGTTTCCTCCTATTTTCCTCTTACTCAACCCTTGACGATTCGGCACATTCCCTCTTCCTCCTCCTTCCCTCCTCTCAAGATTGATCTCATACCTTTACCTGTGATTACATTTGATCAGGTGCATGTGCTCCTGAAATCTATGAATTTAAGAAGGCGGGTGGCGGATGGCATTCCTCCCCAAGTTTTGAGGAGTGTGCTTCCGTGGTGACCGCCCTCAGTTCCAACTATATTCTCCAGCACGCTTATGCCTCAATTCAACACTCTTCCTCAGTGTTGGGCGCGCCTATGTCCAACCTATTTCGAAAAAAAGGAAGCCGCTCCTGATCCTTTAACTATCGCCCTATGGCTGTCACCTTGTTCTATAAGATCTTTGAAACCCTTCTCAACTCTAACTTCTTAGACCATCTGGAATCTCATTCAATTCTTTAGAATCGCCATTACGCCTTTCGCTCGAGTCACTGGCGATATACTTTCTATTTAACAGATTTATTGTTTTCCGCCCTTAGGAACTACTGGGAACTTGCGTGGTGGCGCTTGACATATCAAAGCATTTGACCGGGTATAACACGCGTCACTGCTCTAAGCTCCCCTCCTTTGTTTTTCCTCCTTCTCTTTGCTTACTTATGTCTAGCTTTCTTTCAAATCGCTCAATATCGGCTGTTGTTGATGGGGAGACTTCTTCTTCTTTTTCTGTCAATAGTGGTGTTCCTCCGGGTTCTGTCTTATCTCGTACTTTATTCCTGCTTTTCATTAATGATCTTCTCACCTGCACATCTAACTATATCCACTCTATGCCGATGACTCGACCCTCCATTCTTCAACTAATTTCAATTCTGCTCCCTCTTTTACTTCTAGAATTGCCTCTCGTCTTAACCTTTCCGATTCTATTCTCACTGATCTGGACAGAATTTCCGGGTGGGGTCGTCTCAACCTTGTGAAATTTAATTCTTTAAGAGGGAGCCCAACTTCTACAATCTCTCTAAGACACCTTTCTAGCTTTCCTATCTCTTTCGACGAAAAGTACTCTCGTTTCTCCTGTTGACAATATAAACATTCTTTGCCTTAACATAAACAAAAAAATGTCTTGGAAACCTCACATCACAACGGTTGCTAGGGCGGCCTCAAAGAAACTGGGAGTTCTGTTTAGACTGCGTGACTTTCCTCTTCTCAGTTACTCCAACTATACAAGGGTATCATCCATCTAGTATGGAGTACTGCTCTCATATCTGGGGTGCTCTGGTTTCACCCTGCTTTTGGATAGGGTCGAGTCAAAGGACAAAAGGCTTATAAACTGCCCTGTACTTTCTAGTTCATTTGACCCTCTATCTTTGCGGCGCGATGTCAGTGATTTATCTCTTTTCTATAGGTACCGTAGCGGCAAGTGCTCGAGGGAACTTTCCACTCGCGCACCACCACCTTTACGACGCCCACGAAGCACAAGGGGTGCTGTGTCGGCACATGAGTTTTGTGTTGATATTAGTAACTCCAGGCTTGTTAGCTGCGGTGCTTCCTTCTTTCCTCACCTCTGTTCTGTGGAATTCTCTTCCATCTTCTGTGTTTCCTATTCAATCAGTTTAATCTCCCTCACTTTAAAGCCTGCGTCTGTGCTCATCTGCGTAATTTGCGTAGGATGAATATTTGAGACGTTCAACACCCCTTTCTTGAATAGGGCTCTGCCGGTGAGCGGCGGTGTCAAGTGTAAAGTAAATTTATGTATATATATATATATATATATATATATATATATATCTCCTATATATAATATATATATATATATATATATATATATGCTGCTGCTGCTATATATATACCTTTGCTATATATATAATATGGTTTTGTGCGGTGAATTTGAAGAGAGTTTGAGAGGATTATTAAAGAGATTTGACAGGGTGTGTAATGGATGGATTTGAAAGTAAAGCATCAGAATAAAGTATGGAGTTATGGTTGTGAGGTGGACATTCACTCGGTCTTGAGATTATGTTAGATGGTGAGCAGCTGGAACAAGTGATTGAGTTTAAATATTTGAGATATATGTTGGACGAAAAGGGAACACATGATGCAGAGTATAGTAGGAAAGTTGTGAATTGCAGGAAGGTGTCTGGTGCGCTTAAAACCTTGGTGGGTGTAAAGAGACTAAGTCTTGAGATCGCTAAGGTCTCTTGCGTGAGGTGTGTTGTTACCTATTGTTAATGTATAGTAGTGAGACTATTGTCTGGAATAAAAGGTATAGATCTACAAAGTACAACTATGTTCAGATGGACAATCTTAGGGTGTGTGTTAGGTGTGAAAGAATTGATAAAATGAGGAATGAGATGTATTACAGAGTTGCATGGTGTGGATAAATGAGAGAATAAATGAAAGTACGTTGAGATGGTTTGATCATGCGGAAAGGATGGATGATAGTCGGTTGGTTAAGCGGATGTATTGTGGTGAGTGTTTTGGGAATCGACTGGCTGGGAGACCGGAAAAAAAGTTGATTGAGTAAGCAAAAGAATGTCTGGGGGTGAAATATGAGTTTGGCAGGGGCGAGAAAGAAAGGTGCATAATTAGTGGAGGCTAGCCGGGCTTTTGCTGAGGGTGCCCATGGTTGTGGCACACCTAGACCAGGGATGAACCCCACATTGGGGAGATGCCAAGTGAGGGTCCGTCGCGGTCCCGTGAGCCTTTAGGGGTGTTACTCAGCCAGCAAATATACTAGCCAGGTATAAAGGAAGGGTAAGGCTGGGCTTTTCTTTTCGACTTGTGTCATATTTTTACTACTTTTTCTGTTCCGATGCATGTTACCACCTAAACCTCAGTCTTAAGGAAAAAGGTGGTTGATTATATATATATATATATATATATATATATATATATATATAACCTATATATATATATATATATATATATAATATATATATATATATATATATATATATATATATATATATATATATAATGACATACTTTATATTCATAAATATGGAAATTTATATAGAATACATATATAAAAAATAATAATATCAGTATGTAGAAAAATGATAAAAGAAATTAAAAAATATTATCAAGTTAAAAATACCAAAAGTACTTGCAAGTACCAAGCCCAAGTACCAAGTACAAAATAAGTACAAGTACAAAGTACAAAGTACACTGGTTTAGAAAACTGCAAAAGTACAGTGGTTTTAAAAACTGCAAGTACAAGTACAGGTACTGAGTACTTGTAGCCGGACTGAAGCCTGATGTATATATATGTAACCAGCCAGCCAGCAATATGTAGCCATGTAATATCTATATAACTAACCATGTATATTATAAATACATATAGCAAATAAGCAGCAATAATATATAATAACCTATATATATATATATCTCTCTATACTCAGACTCACCACTCTTTAACTAATATGCAACATGTAATAATAGCCAGCAATAACCAGCCAATAATAACAATAATAGTAACAATAATAATTATATAATAATATATACCTCATATATATAACAATATATATATATATATATATATAATAATATAGAGCAAGGAAGAGAGAGAGCGCTCCTAGCTCAGTGGTAGAGCACTCGCTAGCAAGCGAGAGGGCCCAGGTTCGAGACTGGGTGGAAGAATGTGAGCTATTCTCTATTAACTCTGGCAGCTTCGTCCCACTCAGGCGTTAATGAGTACATTTGTGGTGTGCTTTGCTACAAATGGGAATTAATCGCGGCGTCCGCGATAGGCCTGGCCAGCCAGCGGACTTAGCCGTTAGGCCCTTGTCTCCCAAGGACCTTTCTCGAAGGGAAAGTCCTTACTGGGGGTAGAAGAAGAAGATTAGATTATATATATATATATATATATATATATATATATATATATATATATATATATATATATAT
>JABUQX010089668.1:0-62500 GCA_015478945.1 Trachelipus rathkii
GAAACACATTCTCGTCTTCAGAGATGTTTTGACTCGATACTCTGATTAGTCATGTAGACAAGAATCGAGCCAAGAATTTGCTCAAAGCTACAGAAAGTAATATTCGTCGCATCCCCAGAATTTAGCCTCGGACAATGCCCCAAATTCTACTTCAGCTGCCTTCAAAAGCTAAGTAAGGCTGGAGATTAAAAAAGTTAATATTCTGACCTTAACCAAACCAACGTCAATGTGTAGTTGAGAAGTTGAATGCAGAATAATTGAAAATTCCTCGTATTTCGTACAAGATAATCATAGGATGCGTCCAAATACCCTATTCTTTTGCTCAACTAGCTATCAACACATCGTATAATCTATCAATTGGATCAATCACCACATTTTGTCCGCATGGATATATAAAGGAGATTCCCTACGAGATGCACTGATTATGTCTCGACCATTTACAATACATCGGAAATAGAAATTCTTCAGAATAGAGATGTCTTTGTAGTGAAAGAATGAGAGCATCAGAACTTAGCCAAGAGGAAAGTCTAAGATAAGGAAACAATTAAGCTATGGAACAGCAACATAAACATTGCACAAAAGAATGAAAGTGGGCGGATTATGTTTTGTAAATGCTTAAAAGAAACCAGAACAGGAAGTTTCTAGATCTGAACAAAGATTTGAAGGTCCATTTATTGTAAATCAAATAAAGGAGCCAAATAAGCTTATGCTTTCTTGTTTAAATTCAACAAAATTATTTCCGGTTCACGGGATATGTAAAGAAATTCAGTAGAAAAGATTACATGAATCTCATTTCATTTGATATAGATGAGATTGGAATCCAGATCAATTCGAAGAAACATTGGATTCCCGGAAATTTTACAACAGTAAGAACAGGTATGAACTATGAAGAAGTGATCGAACAGGTGAGGAAGATCAAGAATCTCCAACACTCTTCTGGTTCCCTAATTTATGAATGAACAAATATGTATATACAGAGGATTCAACCACCAGAACAAAAGAATCCTGTAGTAGAAAACACAAACTTCTTGTAATCAAAGAATACCTGATACTCCTCAAGGAAGTATTAATTCTACTCCACAAACAAGAACTCAAATAAGAGGATATAGACCGTCTCTATCACCAATTCAGACAGTTCTGAACATATATTTCAGACAGTTCTGAACACGAGGAACCAGCTTGGTCATTGAGAGTACAAGAGGGTACTTTGGACACCACTGGCAGATGGAACTGTAGGGATAATGTGCAAGTTCTGAAGCACTTCAAGAATGATGAAACGGTAACACGTCAGAAGAAATATGGATATCAAACATCTGAGGCCAAGCAGATGATTAGGAGAAGAAGATCCGTCGTATTTATACCTCACCGCATTCAGAGGTCGGCCATAGGGTGGAGACCAAGGGGTCTACAATGAAGCCCAAACACAAATCAAAGAGAGCAAGGGAAATCTCCTCCACCCTACCACCATAGATCACCAAAACTAATTAAACAACAAAAGAGTCGTCTGAACAATGTTAAAGAGGACCCAGTTGTTTTGCATTAGAGTGACTAGAAGAGGAATTACAACCACTCCTTGCTCTAAGAGTTAAATCTCTAGATTGATAGAAATCTTTTGGTAAATAAATATTTCATTTTATTTATTGTCTTCATATTTTAGTTTTAAGTTTTATTATTTCAATGAAAATATCATTACACACAAAACACATTTTTACACTTTTCTACTCTTAAGGTTTTTTAAGGTATAAGTTCCATTTTTATTATGTCCGTACGAATCTCGGATTTTTTTTTTTTGCCCCAGGGGTCTTCTTTTCTTTTTGTATATCATGTTCTCAGTTCGATGTTTCTCCTGTTGAATTCATCATTGTCTAAGTTCTTATTTTCTCTTTTCAGCTTACCTCTGAAGCCCATTAGGGCCTCAACGGTCCGGGCTATAGCCCTTTGAACCCAAGGGTTAGGTTGAGACTGTCGAAATAATGTAGAAGATATGAAGCTGTAAAAGACTGTGGCATTCCACCATCTGGAGTCAAATAATATGAGCCAATTCTAGGTGCATTCCAAAAACCCAATCTATGTTCTCAAAGTGTTTATAAAAAAAAAAAAAACTAAAGTCTCAAAATATTTTTCAAAGTTTTTCAAAAAAAAAAAAAAAAACACTAACGTTTTTTCAAAATTTTCAAAAATATTCAAACTGTTTTCAAATAATTTCCAAAAATTTTCATTCAAGAAAATATGTAAAGTTCTATTTAAACTCTTAAAAAAAAGAGTATTTTTATTTTAATTAAACTAATGTAAAATTAGTTCATCAAATATAATAATTAATGACTGTTTAACTTTCACTATATATTTAAATATGCAAATCTTTAAATTGACTTTAAAAGTTTAAAAAAAAATTTTCTTTCAAAATTATTTAAAGTTCAAAAATAAAATAATTTTCTTTCAATAATTATTTAAAAAATATCAAAGGTCTATTTTCAAAAATAAATAATAATTTTCTTTGAAATTATTTAAAAAAATATCTGTGTTCTATTGAATAATTTTCCTTAATTAATTCTCTGTAATAAATTTATTTAAGAAACAACTTCCGCTCTTTTCTGTCGGGTGTGTCTTAAAAATGTTGAAAGGTCAAAGTTATTGTTTTTCTTGTCAAGGTTAATTTTCTAACTGTTCTTCAAAAGTTCTTCAAATTCTTCAAAGTTCTTCAAGTTCTTCAAAGTTCTTCAATTAAATATTTTCTAAGTTGGAATCAATCCATTTATTTACCAACAAATAAATTTTTGTATTTTTTTCCAAATTTCTTATCTATTTAATTGTGGGATTTATAATCTTTGCATGAAGTTCATTGATAATTTTTCAATTTATTTTCATACCTAAAAATTTGAAAATTTCCAACTTTTCTATAGCTAAATATAACAATTCCCATTATGATGTCAAATATAATTAATTGTCTAAGGGTTTCTAGGTCAAAATTACATTATTTTCTGTTTTTTGTCAATTTGGGCAATTTGAACCTTTACTGACCTTGTAACCTTTGGTGACTTTGGGACCTTTTGACCTTTGGGACCTTTCGTACACTTTCGGTGGACCTTTGTTGACCTTCCGATACCTTTGGTGACCTTTGGTCTTAGTACCTTTACTGGGTGGTCTGGGTCTAACCCAAAAGGTTATTATGTACTTTTATTAATTTAATTATGTTATTGGAAATTAAGCTTTCATTGATGATTAATTTGAAAAAAAAAAATTTTTTTTTTTTTAATTCACTAAAAGAAAAAGAAAAAAAAACACTTTATTTCACAAAAAAAAAAAAACGAGTGAAAAATAACCGAAATCGCAATTTTACCACCTGAAAATATTCGGGCCTACGACAATATAATTTAGTAAATAATTATAATGGAAAAGTAATTAATAAAATTATAATAAAACGGAAAACGATAATATATATAATATATATATATATATATAAATATATATAGTGATATATAATATATATACTATATATGTATATATATATATATATATATATTATATATTTATACTATATATATAGATATTATTATATATATATATATAATATATAATATAATTATATTATATTACTAAAACAATATTCGCGGGACTACGACAAATGTAATTAATGCATAATTATATAAAAAAAAAACAAAATCGAATTTTTACCTCCTGTAAATATACGCGGGGTTACGACAAATGATAATTAGTAAAAAATATAAATGGAAAAGTAATTAGTAGATTTATAGTTCAATAAAAGTAAAAAACATATATAGATATAGATATATATATATAATAATTAAATATATATATATATATATATATATACTATATATAATATATATATATATAAAACGATGTGTGAACGCGCCGTATTCTGTTGATGTGCATATTAATGCCGACGAGAAAGGAAAGAAAGAGGGAAAAAAAAAATGAAACGAAGAAAATCTTTGAGGGAAAAAATTGAACGAAGAAATAAGGGATCGATGTGGGCCAACACTTCAATCCTCACCTTGGAGGCGATATCTCTTTCCCCTGAATTCGATTCTCCCACTCAATGACGATCTCCCTTCCCTCCGGATACTCCAATATCAGCGCCTATTTTTCCCTTCCCTCCGAATACTCCTTACGTCCCATTCATATATTTATTGAATGAAACATACCAATTCATGCACACTACATATCGACTTATCATTTTGTTCTAACTTTCGTATTGATGCTGCTGCTATTTTTCTGCTTTAGTAATCTTCTATAACTCTATTTACTTTACTAATTATGATAAACGAAAATTTTTTTTAACTACTTTACTAATCTGGTACTTTCATTTATTAAAATTAAAAAAAAATTAATTAATCTAATCCTAATTATTAATTTACAGGTGTCAATTGCATAATTTTTCATAATATTTAAAAGAACTTTCCTCAGAAACCATAAAAAGAAAAAAATGCAATAACACAAAATTGTATTATTTTTTTAGTAATTTTGCCTTTAAAAGAAACAAAAAAAAGACAATTAAAACAAATCAATTTATTGTTGAAATAAAAGATTAATTATTTTAATATATTCTTTATATATTAAAATGTCTCTAGAATTTTTATTATCTATTTTTCACTCATTATATTAAGTAGCTCTTTTTCTATGGCTATCATGGGAAATTTTATCTGTCACCCATTTTTTTAAATTGTTGAATTTTTGGAAAACATTATAACATATGTTTCATTTAATTTTAACACCTTCTGTGTTGGTTTTTCGAAATTATGCAATATATGGAACGTACTATATATATAATATATATATATAATTATATATATTATATATTATATATATATATATATTATTATATATATTATATAGATATATAATATTATATATATATATATATACATTATTATGTATATATAATATAATTATTATCTATATATATATATATATATATAATACTTATATATTATATTTTAATCTATATATATTATATTATATATATTTATATATATATATACATTTATTGCTGTCACATTTGCACAATTCCTATCTCATTTATTGAATATGTATACATAATAATAGTTGCATATTAGATCCCCAAAGGTGCCAATTTGCCATACACTTGTATATAGGTTCCTAGCAATTTAAACTAGTGTGAAATTGTTTTGTTGTGAAAATAAGTTCTGTACTTCACAGTCCTCAAATTGGGTTTTCCACCTTTAAACTGCTGGCACAAGGGTTTATTTGGAACATCTGTTAGGACAAAGAAGTCACCTTCAAAGAAATGGTTTAAAAACAGTGGGCACTATGTAGAGCTCAAAAAAGATTCATAGGTTCGGCAAAAGGCGAATCTCTCATCCAATGGAACACAGTAACCCACTTTGAATGATGAGAAGATTACACTCCAAATCCTGGCAAGGCGCCAAATGTGTTCCCTCTAATTATTCGACGATCTTCTTTCTCAATTGGCCCAACGGAGAATTTTATAACGCACCATCGTAAAGGTTTTTATTGATCTAATTATTTGTCCCAAAAAAAACCTATATAAAAACAATGGAAAACACTTATTTAAATTTAAATTTCTTAAAATAATGGTTTATAAATATTAAATAAAGTACAAGTAATTCTTTTAATTAGTTAATTGTAATTAATTATATTCCCAAATAATCAATATAAAATATTTCTGAATACAGGAAAAATCATTAAAATAAATACTTTCGTATCTTTTATCGATGAACGTTACTGTTTCAGCCATAATACCAATATATTTATTGTATGTCAAACATCTTTTAAAATTTTTAACAATAAACTATTACAAAAGTAAAGGCTGTAAATATTTTTACAAGATTAATAAAATTATAACAACTAATACTATTACATTATATACATCATATTTATTAGCATATATATTATTATTTGCAAGGCATAGTAAGCTATTATTATATTTAAAGTATTACCTTTGTCCAATCGAATGGAAATGTTTTTAAGTGAGAACCTTCCTTTGCTCGTCTCACTGAGCCCTAGGGTGTTTTCTTATATTTATATATTATAATTAAAAAGAAACGGAAAAGAAAAAAAAAACATATACATCTTTGATATTATATATGAAAAAAATCCTATATTAATTATGTTAAAGAAGCATATTATATTATATTATTTTAAGAAAACTTCTGATTAAATTTTCGCCCTCCTTAAACACTACTTAGCGCTATTCTTTAGCTGTTATCTAAGTGGTTGTTCGACCCAAACAAATGATTTTCCTATGATCCAACCCTTCTTAAAAAATCGTTTTCTCCAAAACCCTCTCTATCCCCTACTCTAATTCTCTCTAACCCCTAAAGTTTCTCCCTCTCATTCCCCATCATTCTCTCTGTCTCATGATTCACAGACTTATTTTGACATCCTGTTTACAGTTTTACGAAAAGAAATGTCGAGTCAAACAATAAAAAAGGTATTAAATGAAAAGTTATTTAAACAAAAATGTTGAAAGGTAGAAATGTAAACGAAACTTAAGAAATGGATTATGAAGCAAAATTTGTTTTTGAATTGTACGTTTAAGTATCAACAAACTGAGTTTTTTGATTTCAATATTGTGAAATAATTTAATAAGATTTACAATATATATATATATTAATAATAATAATTAATAATAATATATATATATATTATATAATACATATATTTATATATATAATATTATAGTATATATATATTATATATATATATATATATATAGTATATATATATAGCCTATATATATATATAATAATATATTATATAATATATTATATAATAGTATAAAAATAGTATAATATATAATATATATATATCAATATATATATATTATATATATATATATATAATAATAATATAGTATATAATATATATTATATATTATATTGATTTGACCATCGTGTGAGTGCGGACGCATGGAACTAAAGGGGAGCCAAATACAAAAGGACCAGAAGAGAGATAATTTGGAAGAAGAAGGATTCAGAGATCTTTATTGAAGTTGAGAAGCGGATATGAGAAATCTATACTGAAGATTAAAAGAAAGAGACGAGGTGGGTAGAGAAAGAAGCTTTAATTCAAAAGTGACTGTTCAATAAAAAGGAAAAAATTTCAATTTTGGATTTTAAAAATTTAAATTTTTTAAACATTTAAATTATTATATCTAATCTCGGTCGAGGAGCTGCAAAATTTTAAAATCATTGCTTTTGGCTATTTTGGAAAAATTAATTATTGAATACTAAAATAAAATTAGAAGATGGAAATTTAAGTAATAAATTTTAGAATGTGAAGTTGCGTTTGCTGGCAATCGTCGAGTCATTTGAAGAAAAATTTACCAACTTCTCTTTCTCTGGAAGTAAGGGTCTTAAACCCACCCTTCATTATTTTTTTCGTGAAGGCTGGGTCATATAAGAAAATGACAGTAGTGAGTGATAAGTTAATTAATAATAGCTAATAATAAAATAAAGTGATAATAATATATTATATAGTGAGTAGTGGTGCATAATAGTGAAATATAGTGATTATAACTATTAATATTAGTGTTAAATCATGGAGAATATAATATAATATAAAATTAATTAATATGTAAATACGTGAATTAGTAGTGAAATATATTGAATTTGTTTGAAATATAGTTTTAGTAATAATATAATAATAATTAATAAAGATAAAAATATGCTATAAGTATGTATTTATGTATGTATTATTTGTATGTATATGTATATATTTTTTTTTGTATTTTATATTATATACTAAAAGCCACCGGTAGCTCCAGGGGAGAGCAGCTCGCCAAACCCAAACGAGTCCCCAGTCTCGCAAACTTGGTCGGGTGGAACGAGGGAGAATGTGAGCGTATTCTATTCCTTGGCCTTGGCTCCGTTCCCGGACGTAAATTGCAGTACACTCTAGATTAGGGCCTTGGTGAGGCGTGGGTTTATCCTTCTGTAAAAATATATATATATATATATAATATATAATATATAGTATATACTATAATATTATATAATTATATATATATTATATAATAATATATATAGATATAGCTTTATATAATATATATATATTGTTATATATATATATATAATTTATATATATATAATATATATATATAATATATATTAGTTATATAAATAAATATATATAGTAATTAATATAGTATATATATATATATAATAGGTAGGGAACCTTCAATAATACTGTATAATATAATTATACTATCCTGTTCTAATATAAAAATGATCTTTGGAGCATCTGGAGTAAGAAATAATCTAATTGTTCAAACTTCTGTATCCCGCGGACACACAGGACCACTGCATCATCCCTCTTAGAAGCAAAGATAACGTCCTTGCCCTATCCATTAAGCAATCAGAAGTTCTCTCTATTCATAGTGCTCAGGTTTCTGAATTAAAATTCCCAACATCTTGCTTCTTCTGAACTCAAATTATCTGCTAATAATTTCTCTGTATGCATTCGTTCAACTGTTTATTGATAAAATTTTGCTGATGAGCAAGACCAGTTACGATATCCACATGTAGATCCTATCTGCTATTCTCAGCGTAAAGCGCAATAAAGCCAGTTTTATAAAAGATCTTTTTCAATTAATTTACCTAAAAATAAGACTGACAATATCCCAACTTATATAATAATTTATTTCTTCTTAAAATTAAATAGGCTGTCACTTAGATTAATATAACTCAAAATTAACTTCATTGTTCTACTGTGTGCATACAGAGTTTGCAAAATATAATGGCCCTAAGGAAAAAGCAGTGTCTGCTATTAAACACTTCTTTTCCAGTTTCAAATCTTCTTACTCTCAGGTCTGACTTTCAAGTAACCATAAGATTGAGCAGAGGTGCCATTGTTTCTTCTATAATAGCAATTGAACTTCTATTTCTTCATCTGCTATGAAAGGTCCTTCCTTTACCGGAGGAATGTGAATTTTCTTGTTCTCTTGCGAATGAACAATATTATTGCTTATTTATTGTCTAAACCAATTTGATTATGCTTTTCCAATGAGCTTGTCGTAATAACTACTCTTTAGTAGGCAAATATTCAGTAGGCCTCTGCTTATATTACTGCCGTTTTACATTATCACTGTAATTGTGTTAATTTAAATTGTCATTTTATATTTAAATTATTTATTTATAAATATCTTTTCTTATTTAGTTATCTTTCTCTCTTCTCTATGATAATATACTTCCTTATCTCTTGGTCTAAAGATTACTTTTAAATATCGTTAGCCCTGCTCTTTAAGATTTAAATTGCGATGTAAAGAAAGGAGCTATTGTTATAGGTAGATTAGCTAAAATACTTGTACCAATAAAATTCCATTCAAGCTCCAGTGCTTCCAGTCTTACACACTAAAAATGTAACTGGGTAATACTGTTGGTGTATTAGTCTTATAAAGGTAGGATCAACTTCCCTGAGGAGGATCATCTGAGTTCCAATCCCTTGAACTATAACTAGCTTCTTTAAGAGACAGTTTGAATCTTCCTTTCTCTTTTTATTTCCTTTAATCTATCCAAACGATATCAAACAGTTGTGCTCCCCAACTCGAGTAGCTATGCGCCCTATCAATCCTCGTATCTGATCCTTTTGCGTGGCGAGTCAAAGAATATTGACCAAAAAATAATGAATCCCAATTGTGGGGGTCAAATTCCTACACAAGAAGCGTAGAGGTACGGCATAACACCTCCTTCTTCTCTGTAAGCTTGAAGTAGTTTTCTTTAATCCTGGCTTCGTACTTTACCATTTCTTCATTAAATCTTCCTCTGCCGAGAACTAGACTCAAAAATTTGGTTCTCTGTAAAAAGATCGGCGCGATTGGGGACGAGTCCCCCCCGTCCGTCCAGCCGGGAGGCCGAGAGACCCCGATTCCATGCCTTCTTTGCGGTTTACCTATGGTATTCTTAGTTTAAAAAAAAAATAACAAAATTATACCATCAACGTGAAATACTTTTACTTTAATTACCAAGAAAAAAAAATTTAATCTACATACTGTTTCCAAATTTAAATCTTCTCTCAGATATTTCTTGTTCTCTTTTCAGTAACAAAGTTATGTCCCATTAGTCATTATAGAATATTTTTTTCCCAAATATTTTGAATATAAAAAATCAAATACAATGAAATACCAATCTAAATATATAAAAATCAAAAAAAACTGTTCGTTCTTCTATCATTCTTATCTTCAGCTCCAGATATTTCTTCATGTTCTGGATCTGCTTGATGATTAGAGATCAGGTGAACTCTGGTCGTTTTCTTGGACTCTTACCTTGATAGCTACGCCTCATTCTTTGATAAGAGTTTGGCTTTCAGTATTTGAAATCTATTTTAATCTCGACTCTGGGAGCTTTGACCCCATTATCAAAATCGAAGTGGGGTGAATTATATGGTTTACCCATATTTATTTTCATTTTCTTAGGGATCCACACAGTGCGCATTCTTGCAATTAGATAACGTCGAACGCGCGCGGGCATGGAACTTTCTATCGATACTCTACCAATATGTGGTATTCCAACTCACAGTTTTCCCGGGAATGGTGACCCTAAACAATTCACATTTTAGGCAATTAAATATCCATATCTTTATTTCTTTGATGGAGAGCTTTCTTAACTACTCCCTTATTTAGTCTTATATTTGGAGAAGGGTTGCTTGTTCTTTTTCCTGAAAAATTAGAAGTATTCTTTTTATTACTCCATTCCATGGTTCTGTTCCTCATGGAAGGTCTGTTTATATATGTAGTCTTCTTTCCTCTAACTTCACTGTTATTAGTGCTATTGTCATCTGTATAGAATACTCTAGCTGTATTTCTTCTATCTTGTTCAGCTCTATGTTTAGTTGTGGAAACAGACTCCTTCTTCCGTATTGCGTGGGCCTGAGTTTACCTCCAAAATCTTACGAAACTCCCACATGCGTGGATTAAAGAGCGTTTTAGACTTTTTTTCTAAGCTCTTCGTAAAATGATCTTTGAGCTTCTATTCCAATTACTTCTCTTCAATCATAGTCATAATTAAGATATTTATCTGTTGAGAAAGTAAATCCAAAGGAATAAAAAAATGTTCCAATATCTATCCTGAGTTTTCCTCATATCCCAAAGAGATCTCTCAATGTTCCACCATCATATATTTCAGTAGAGTTTATCATGTGATTCCTTTGAAGATTATACAAACTATGAACTGTATTCTAATAGAACAGAAGATTGTCGCGGTTTTTTCTGTTGATCGAAATATCTTCAGTGGAGAGTTCTAGAAGTCCTAGCGTCTTTACACTCTGAGAAAGCTATTGTCTTGAGAAGTACATGGCGGTCCTCTTCGAGTGTGACAGTCAGAAGAGATTGTAGTACTTAGCATAGTCGTATTTCTGTCTTTCAGTTATTAGGCCTAACGTGCGTATCTTCTCTTGCAACGTCGAAAGGTAATCTTCAAACTTAATGCCTACCCAAACTTGGGTCTTGGTGTTTCTTCCATACAATTTTAATCTTTAGGCAACTCCCTCGGAGGATGGAGGAACAATAACGCAGTCTGTTGGAGGATAATATCTCAATAAAGGTGAGCACAATCAGATGGGATGGATATGTAACCAGTTGCATATGTAGGAAGGGTTGTGACCAAAGCCTGTTGTAAGGTGGACTGCAAATATTTAAAGGAGTATAAAATTAAAAGTAAATTTTGGGATTGGTCCACACAAGATATCTGAAGGTTAGATCCTCCATTATAATAAAGAGTATACAACTTGCTTGGGTCTGTCCCCTACCAGTTCCACTAAACCTCACTTTATTGTTAAGATATTTCTTGTTTGGAACAATTCTAGGTAAGGGTGTAAGTTTCCTCTTTTATTTGAAGTGGCAGTGGCCCGATGTCATTTATAGATGTATCTATAAAAGAATTTGTCAAAACATCGTCTTTTGGAGCACCTTAGGTATTCATCTTGCTGTATTCTCTGTATTTCCTGGTTGATGTCCAGTCCCAAGCTGTCTCTGATTTGGGGTATTTAACGACATTGAATAATCACCTGTTAGAATGAGTAGATATAATGGAGCGAAGTCCCATAGTCCTTTTGTGTGGTTCCCCTTGATCCTTGCCCGGCTTTTTCTCCCTTAGATATATCTCTTCTGTGTTTTCATGCCATTCAGTAGTCTAATATTACTTCGTGTCCTAGCATTACTGTTTCTTCATCTTAGTGATTACATCTTCAAGTCCTTTATCCTTTCTTATTATCACCTTCAAAAAAAAAAAAAAAATAAAATAAAAAAAAAAATAAAAAAAAAAAAGAAAAGTTTAAATTGACTTTTTATAATGAAACGTTTTATCTACTTTATTAATAATATATCTTTATTTTTTTATTAGTAACATGTTTTTTATTTTTATTTTTATTTTAAAAAGTAAAAACAAAATAAAAATCGAAAAAAATTTTTTTTATGGATTAGAATAATAAAAATATAATCAGATGGTTTATTTAATAATATAAGAATCTTTTAATTAATTTTGAATTAAGTCAAGTACAACGTGTCTTCAATCAATTAGCTTTGCTTTTATTTTTATATGTTTATCTTAATATTAATTAGCCTTAAGCATATATAATCAGCTTGCTGTTTAATTAATATTAAAGAATTTTATATTTTAAATCAGAATTAGGCCTTATGCTATAATCGCTTTAATTTATAATATTAATTAGCTTCCTTAGTTATATTAATCTTTTAATTTTAATTTTAATTTTTCATGTATAAACAGAATGCTACAATTTGAAGTTGAAATTCCAGCCTTAACGTCAACGACTACTCCATAAATTTTAATTTTTCATTTTAAATGTTTCATCTCAAGGTCAATATGAATTACACTATCTTCATATATATACCTATAAGTATAAAGTAATATAATATGTTAATTTTTATTATCCAAGATCAATAAAATGAAATTTTAATCACAAAATTAGTTCCATATTCACAGTCTTTATCACTTTAATTTTTAAAATTAAGGTAACTCTAGTAGAATCCAAAGAACTTTTAAAAAAGAATTATAATACATTATTAATTAATAATCTTAAATGCTTACTTAATAAAAAGGCCTGACCATCATTTTTATATAAATCAGAATAATAAATCATTTTCAAGGTTTAAAATGAAATTTTCAAGTTTTGCATTATTTCTTTTACCTGCAGTCTTATCCATCTCCACTAACATTAATGAATAAACAAGAGTACTGCTGCTAGGTATCATTTTGTATCATTCCGGTGAAGTAATTTTATTCGAAAGCTGAATATCTTTAGACTTGATTATGTATCTTTACTAGAATGCCCATCATGAAAATTAAAAACCACTATTTTATAGAACCATCAAAATGGTAGATACTTTAAAAAAAGATAGATTTTTACCTGCGTTTAATGATAATTTATAAGTATTTCTATAACAAAGTGGCAAAATATAAACTGTATAGCGCAAAGCTCATTATAAAATTTAGAACTTAAAGTAACTAATCCTTAAAAATTAGCTGAAATAAAGCTTGCCATGCGCTTCACTCACAAACAGATTCAAATAGACTGCTTTCGATTGGGAGGAGATATACTTAATATTTTATTTGGTACCGCGACTGATAAACAAATCAAAATTTTAAGAAAAAAGATTAAATATATTAGGAAACTTGCGTAGTACTTCAAATTTATTAGTTAATGAACTTAAAGAACATTTAAAGTCAAATACCCGAAACATTATCAGAATTTCAAATAACCTACAAAAATTAATTGCATTTCAACACAAATCACTAGCAACCAACCACATACTCAATCAGCTAGGTAGTATCAAATCATTACTTAACATTAGTTGAACAGTCCTATTAATCAATTAGTATTACAATGTGTACATTCAATTAGGTTATCACTTCATTACAATTAGCTAAAAACAAAGATAACTAATGATCAACTTTTATTATCCACCCATCTTTTTTAGTACCATTATCATATATACTAGAAATGACACAAACTACAAAATTACATCCTATCAATCATACCATTAGAAGCGACAACATATCATTCATTTTTGACATACTCATGGACTATTAAATCAACCACTAATCCATTTGAATTAAGTTACAATTAATTCTATCATTTTCAATATGAGAAGATTTATTGCATACAAGTTTAAATTCCATTTAACCCAACATTCATTCCTAATATCAATTGAAAATCTAGTCCGTTCGAAAATTGTTATTATACACCAAATAATTACCTTTTCGTTAATTATTAGGTCAAAGAAAAATACCATTATATTGCGAAAATCGGGTATCAACCTATTATTTTGAAAATTCGTAACGCTATGAGAAAACAGCAGTTGCCACTCAATCACAACCTTTATATACATCCATTGATGACAAAACATGCTTGGCAAAATCGCTTTAATATGACTTAACTAAATACACTAATTTCTATTCGTCATAATGTCCATAGCTATCTTATTAAAATCAAAAGAACCCTTTCACAGTAACACATAGACATTTCAAACTGATGATATCTTTTGCAGATAAAAAATTAGAGCTTCTATATATTTATATATATATTATATATATATATACTATATATATTATATATACTATATATATTATTAATACTAATATTATATAAAACTATTAAATTGACGATGACCCATTCCGTACAGCATATAAATAAATTTTTATTTTTTAAAATTCCTTCTACGGCTGTACTTTTACACTCTGCTTAATTATACAATTAAAAAACTACCCATTCATTTTAGAGAAAATATTTCTAATTACTTCATTAATTGCCCAATCGATAAAGTTTTGTATTAATTTTTAACTCATGGTTGTTATAAATATTATTAGTATATATATATATAATAATATATAATAAATATATTATATATAGCTCGGTCTTAGTGACTAATTTTTATTTTCGATTCGGCATTGTTCCAAAAATTTCATATAATAAATTAATTTCAGTCCAATAAAAAAATAAAAGACTAGACAGAATTAATAATACCATCCACCCTTTAACTCCTTATCTTTCTCAAGTTAAATTAATCCCATTTATCGGTGGAGGAACAACTAGTGTAATTTATTCATTTTCATCATAGTGATTGTTTATTTGACTTGGTCTTATTGAAAAGCAATAGAAAATAATATATGTAATAGAAAATGTTTGATAAGAATTAAATCAAGAACCCAAGATATTCCATTGCCAAAAATACCCATTTTACGCAACAATTCCATTAGATAGGTAACCCTCAGTTCAAAATTCCCCAAGAATCAAATTGAAATTGGACCCTTTGGTACAACCTTAAACCTCTAATAAAATGGAGACAATACATTAAACCCAAACCTCACATATAGCCAACCCACCTACTTTCCATATTAGAGCGACTCTTACTTCATCAATGAAAGTGGAATTATATTCTTAATATGCTAATTTGGTAACTAAATCGCTTTCTACATGGAACTAATACCCTTCTGGTCAATTTATTTTGAATTGTATGTTTAAAAAATACTATTACGATTAAATATCAACTTATGAATTTTAAATTTTCTGCATAAGCTCAGAGACCTTTATTGCTACTAAAATCACTTTATTGTAAAAATTATTCACAATATTTGAAAATCAAAAACTCAGTTTGTGATCTAAAACGTACAATTCAAAAACAAATTTTGTTTGCTTCATAATCCATTTCTTATTTTCGTTTACTTTTTAAAATTCAAGTTTCTACTGATGTTTTAATTACATTTTCATTTCAAATACCTGTTTTATTGTTAGACTCGACATTTCTTTCTGATAAAACTGTAAACAGGATGTCAAAATAAGTCTGTGAATCATGAGACAGAGAGGAATGATGGGAATGAGAGGGAGAAACTTTAGGGTTTAGAGAGAGATTAGAGTAGGGGATTTAGGGGATTAGAGAGGGTTTGGAGAAAACGATTTTTATAGAAGGTGTTGATCATAGGTGAAAATCATTTGTTTGTAAGTATCGAACATAACCGACTTAGATAAAACAGCTGATAGAATTTAGCGCTGAGTCAGTGAATTCTGAAAAACCAAGCCAAATTAATAGGAAGATTTTTTCTTAAAAATTTCAAATATAGTATGTATATATAGTCCAATTTCTTTAGCAAGGTTAACATTTAGGTAATCTAGATATTTTATATTTGTTAATATAATATTATCAAAGTAATTGTAATTAATATTGTTTTCCGTTTTTTCTTTTTGATATAATATTAAATATAAAGAAAACAGATTAAATATCAGTGAGACGAGCAAAGGAAGGTTCTCACTTAAAAACATTTTCATCGTTTGGGTAACAAGTAAATTACTTTAAATAATAATAATGAAGCATTTATAAATTTAATAACCAAAGTATTTAATTAATTAATAAAAAAATGATTGATGATAATAATAATAATATAATAGTAATAATTATATAGTCATAATACTTTATTCGGTGCATAGTCTTCCCTTCATTAATACGTTTATGTTTTAATAAAAATTAAATCTTTAAATGTCATACAACTAAATGTTTAATTTTGGACAAACTATCTTTGAAATATTAATTGTAATATTATAAGAAATTTTTGATATGTATTTATTTTAAATGATTTCTGTATTCATGAAATATTTATATTTGATATATATGTGTATAAATATTTAAATATTAATATTACTAAATTAAATTTATTTAACACAAAAAAATTAACGTTACTTATTTAATATTTAGTAAACTCATTATTTTAAATAAACATTTAATTTATAATGGGTTTCCTAATTTGTTTTTATTAGGTTTATTTTTGGACCATATAATATTAGGATGCAATAATTAAAACTCTTTACGAATTGGTGCGTTATTAAAATTCCTCCATTGTGGTCAATTGAGAAAAAGAATCTCGTGAGATATAATTAGAGGCCACATATATATATATATATAATATATATATATATACTATATATATAATATATAATAAATATATATAATATATATATATATATATTAATATTAATATATATATATATATATATATATATAATATTATATATATATATATATATATATAAAATATAAATATATATATATATATATATATTATATATTATAATATATATATATATATATTTTATATTATATATATATATATATATATATATATATATATTATAACTTAATATATAAATATATATAAATATATATATATATATATATATATATTAATATATATATTAATATATATATATATATATATTATATATATATATATATATATATATTAATAATATAATATATGATATATTATTATATATCTATATAATATATATATATTATATTATATATATATACTAATAAATATATATATATATATATAATATATATATATATATATAATAGAATATATATGATATAAATATATAATATATATATACTGTTATATATATATATTATATAGATATATATATATATATATATATTATATATATAATATATATATATATATATAATAATTATATTAATATATATAGAATGATGTTTAGTGTGGGTGTTGTTTCAGGTATATATATAAATGGTCAAAATCCTAGATAGCAAACAAATGATATATTTCGTACTTTTCTAAATTTCTGACACCTTTCGAATACAATGTTTATTTAAGCTAAGCTTGATGTGTCCTCTGAATACCCAAATAAAGCTTTCAGGCTTAGCATTTCCAACGATTTTAGTTGGTAAAAATCAAAGCAGTTCTTTTTAATAAATTTTAGACATTCACTAATTATTAATGTAAAGAAAAACTCTTTCAGACGTATGAAACTTATTAATTCAAAATATTAGCACAAACACAAAATATGAAATAAAAATGATGATATAAAAATTATAATGAATTCACTATAATATATAATAGTATAATTATAATAAAATAATCAATAATACAATATAATTAATAAATAATATATAACAGAAATAAAAAAATAATAATAATGATAAAAAAATAATAAATAATAATCAAATAATAATTCCTATTTATTATTTATTTTTTAAGATCAATAATTTCTATAAATATTCCCCGATGTAAATTGGTGTTACGCACGCCCTCAGCGCTGCATGCCTTCCCAGCATTAGAAGCGAGTAGGTAGGCAATTAGTGCACCCTCCACAGCAGCGAACTTGTACCGTGCAAATCTCGCTACGTGGAATGTTGTCATGTCAGTATTTTTATATCACGATTAATATCTAATAATGAAAATTTAATTTAACTATGAGCCCAAAAATAAAATAAATTTTGAAATAATTAAATATAATAAATATATTTAAGAATAAATATATATATATAATTAATATATATAGAATATATATATATATATATTATATAAATTATATATAAGTATATATAATATATATATATAATATATTAATATATATAATAATATAATATATATATATATAATATGTGGAGAGTATATATATATATATAGTATATATATTAATATATTAATATATATAAAAGATTTATTTTGCTCCAAGTAGTTATGGACTGTGTGGGAGTGTATTGCGCGAGTCGTTCCTAATTTGTAACCACCCTGACCTTTGACGACCTTGACCTTTTTTGAGCCCAAATTTTTACCTGCCCTTGACCTTTTGACCTTCACTGTTTTTGCGGCTTATGGACCATTTTGGGTACCCAATTTTTTAACCTGCCCTTTGATACATTGTTTGGCCTTTACCTTTTATGGGCCTGGACCTTTTTCGACCAACCCTTTTGGAGATATATATATATATATAGTTATATATAGTATTGTCAGTTATTGCGGAGTCCTATCAAGTGTCATTTTTGGTATATTATATATATATTATATTATATTTGCGTGCAAATATAATATAATATAAGATATTATAACTTATATAATGTTAATAAGTTATATAATAAATATAAGAGGAAAAATACAAATTTTCATATATTAAACTTTTTTTTTATCTATCCTATATACTATAATATATCACCCTAACAGTAATTTTTATCGGCCACCCCTAATTTTTTAGTCAACGTATATTACCTACCTAAGTTATTTTAGGCAACCCTTAAATTGTATTACTAGCTAACCCTAATTTTGGTGACAACCCTAATTTATATGCAATCTACCTTCGAAGAAGGAGTATATATACAGTTGCGCAACCGTGATCCATGTAGTCGTATTTATTTATTTTTTTATTATATATCCCCACAACCTAATTTTTCGATATCAACCTACTATTAGTCTTATATATACCAATGACGGTCTAATTTTAGGCCTAATATATCCACCCTATATTTATTTGGCCACCACATTAGGGCTTGCCCTATTTTTGGATGGTTTGACGTTGTTTCTCATATATTATATATGATATATATATAATATATATGTATATTATATATATATATAATAATATTAATATTATATATTATAATATATATATATTTAATTTTTTTGTCCCGCACCTTTTTCTCCCAAAGCTTGATAGATACCATGGGTCAATTTTGAACCCACGGTATTAAAATTTTTGGGCCTGTCCTTATATGGCTTAGCCCTTTTATGTCTTAGAACCTTGTATGGACCATATATTTCGTGCCTTGACCCTTGTACCATATAGATACCATGTGGTTATTCAATTTTGCCCACGTGACTCAATTTTTTGCGCCAACTTCTATATAGTGGATTCGCCACGCGCGTGCCCGACATTTCCTCGCCTTCCCGTGAAAACTTTTATACTGCATGATCTATCTCCCGGAGAAATGTTCTATTAGGTTCTAGATATTCTATGAGCTGCCGGTGAATGTGTAGAGTGCCGAATGAATATGCCCTTCGAGTAGCCTGCTCCAAGTGCGATTATAGTCCATACGCCTAATGAGTTTGCCAATTGTATTATATAATGTTCCAAGGGATAATTGACCAATGGCAGGCCATAAGTATAGTGATTGGCACACATTTAGTGCCATAGTAGTATAAGTGCCACATATATAAGTCTGCTAAATGTAAGTGCCAACTTTTTCTAAGCCTTTATAGCCTATCCCTACTTGAGACCTATTATGATAATAGTTATTAAGCACCTATATTGTAATGTGGTGTCTACCTACCTCTAGTAGTTATTGAATGGTTATGCGTTAATATATATATATATATATATAATTATTATATTATATAGGGTTGGGAAAAAAACATGTTTAAAAAAAAAACCATTGTTTTTTTAATAAAAAAACAAGATAAACCAATGTTTTTATTGTTTTTGTGGGTTTACTGCTATTTGATGGGTTTTTAATGTAGTTTTCTAATGGTTTTAATAGATTTCAAAGGCAAAAATCACTACTGGAAACTGTAATCTCAGCGGTTACCCATTATTTTAAAACCTAAATATCGATAGGTCAGAGGTGTCCTTAAATTTCAAATTTCTTGATAACTGTTAAACTGATATAAAGTTATTAATTGTTTTTGAGTTTTACAATAAAGCGTGCATATAATGTATGAGTAGCAGAGCGTGCGTGAGATGAACAATATATAACCTACGTAGATGGGAGTTTTATAGGTCTTTTTTACATTATAATCACTACTTATATTTCTGACAAAAGATTGAGTGTGATTAATATTAGGTATTATATATATTTTACCCCCCAAATATAAATTATTATATTTGCCAAATGCACCAAAATATACAATTATATGAGGCCTCAATTGCGATATTATATGTACGACAATGTTCACTTTATATTTGACTCTCTTTTAATAATAAGGTATGTATCAAAGTATATATGATATGATAGCACCCATAAGTAAAAAATTCCCGCCTTGCCAGCCCTACCCTATAATGCGCACTAATTTATTACTCCCATCCATATAATCCCTCATCCACACGTCTTAAATGGTATTATTATTATATTTAGAAACCTTTTAGTAATAATATTTACTGCACACTTCGTACCTACAGGCTACCATAATTGGTACGACAAATATACGACATCCAGAGCTTCCAAACAAGAATCCATACCTACGATCTATTTTCACAAAATAATTTGACTATCATATTATTAACACCTTATGGTCACTTTATAAAGTCAACTACACTCTCCAATAGACTAGCTTTAACATATATAAACCCATATATATACATCTTACACCTCACATCCCACACACAAATAAGTTACATATACTTTCTTGGGGGCTCAACTAATGAATATTTTTGAATGCCCCAATCATATGCCTTATATACTTGGAATGCACTCACATAATGCTTTCATATCATATTTTGCTCCAGATAGTTATATTAAGGATGGAGGGAATATGCACGCTGGTTCCAATTATTTATATAGTAACCACCCTGACCTTGAGACGACCTTGACCTTTTTTTGATGCTCCAATAATTGTTATTATAATCATGCCTTGATCACTTATTTTATGACCTATTCACTTTTTTGAGCCTATTTGACTTTTTGGGCCTAAATTTATATAACCTGCCCTTAGAAACCTTTTTGCGGCCTTATTTATTTAAATCACCTTTTTATTATTGATATATAGTAGGTCCTTGACCATTTTATATCGACCAACCCTTTATGGTTTCTCAATGCGTCATATTTTGTGACCTCACTAACTCAGGTAATTTTAATCGGTCACACTATCTCTAATTTTATGCAACTACCTATTTTTTTATGAGCAACTACCTATATTTTTATGGCTAAACACTACTAATTTTTTGGCATACCTAATTTTTCCAAATAACCCTTAAGAAGGGCGTTGCTGACATACCGTGTACGATATACCCCACCCTAATTTTTCGATCAACCCTTTTTGTATTCCATGGGTCAATTTTTGATATCACCACCCAATTTTAGGCCACCTATTTAGGGCTAGCCCTATTTGATTGTCTTTACCTTTTTTGTCCCTGACCTTTATTATCTCTCTAAAATGCTGCTCTAATTTAATCATTAATCATCCAAAGATGACTCTTTGTGAAATGACACTCATGACGGCACAACTGTGTAATTTTTTGCCTCTTCTCTGTTCACTTGGATGGTTTGTTGCGTATGTAACAAGAGAGATTCAAACTCATTTATACGTATAGTGCTAATTGACAAATTCATTGAATATATATATTACATTTTGGCTTTCTATGCCCATCTGCGTGTCCAAGTTTACTCTAGGATGGTTTAAAACCCCCGTACATGTGTGCTCTCTATTCTATCCTGTGTTTTAGACCCTAGCGTGCTGTGGTACCCTCGTCTCTCACACCATATTTCGTTATACTATATACCTAACTTAACGTATGTATCTAGTGATATATTGTTCATATTAGTATTTACTATATAATGATAGTATTTCTTTATTGTGTGAAAGTGCCTGAGGGTGATGTGCCAATATATGATACGTGAGCTGCAATAGTGAGTGCCAATGAGTGCCAATGAGTGCTACAATATAGTGATTGCCAAATGGTGAGTTAGCTCAAAGTGAATAGTGAAATCTACAGAGATGCCAGATTAGTGCCAACTGAGTGCCACGTTATTAATTATACAAGCCTTATTCTAGCCCTCCCTATCTAGTAGCCTTAAGTAAATAGCCCTATAAAATATAAGTGTGTTATACCCCTTTAGAGTTATAAGAGTGTCAGATGGGCTGAACCCGCGAATAACTAAGTGTGTAATATACAAGTCTAGCATAACAGCTTACCGTTATAGTTACGTGAGCCATTTTAATCTAATCCATACTTATAAGCAACTCTTTTGTAATCAGCAAACATTTATTAATATATTATAGCGATAATTTTTGGAATACTCATCAGCAAGAAATTAATAAATGAGCTAGATAATAAAATAATAATAATAAAATAAATATGACTAAAAACTTTTATTAAAAATTTATATCTAATAGCTTATATCCATACCATATTTGTTTTTCAATGTAATGCGAACAAAACACACTCATAATACAAACATGAATCTCATTGCGTTTACGGACACTTAATGATATAATAGATGTTTTAACAGTTATAAAATTAATATTTTTTATTTTTATTAGTCTAACCTATAACCTAACCTAATCCCTAACCTACTATTTTAATTATTTTAACTATTTAATTTTATTAATTTTTTTATTTGTTTGTCCAGGGAGGAGGAGAGTTTCCTCCTACATCCAGTATAAGTCCTTTTTACGTCAGATTCAGAGCAATGGAATTGGTCCACAATGGAATGATTTTCAGATGTGAGTATTTCTTGATTAAAAACAGAATGAGAGATATTTTGATTTATGATGTAATCCGACTGTGATATTCTAATTATTATTAGTAAGGAATTGATGTATTGTTTTATTTTAAATATTTTAATTATAGATATTTTTCTTCATTATCAAAATCAACTTGGTTTGAAGTTTTAAAGCAAAACTTAATATTATTTTTATTGGTTGTCCTCAATGTTTTTTTTATTTTTATTAAGATAAGAAGCAATTTTCTCAATCAAATTATCAGTTAATAATAAAAAAATAAATAAAAAATAAAAAAATAAATAGGAGGTTGAATTTAAATTTTTTTCAGATTTTATTAATTTTTTCCAATTAGTGAATAGGTTGTAAACTCGATAAATAAGAGTATTTGCAAATGATTTGTTGTAGATATCAAAGGATTAGAAATCATATTCAAGGCATAATCCTTTATCTTATCAGTGGACTTAACGTGTGTGCCAGTTGACTTAGATGTGTTATAATATATTTTAATTTTAATATCTAGGAGGTTTATCATATTATTTTAAGACATTTTAAAGAAAATTATCAAGTAAGATAATTCTTGTAATCTACTCAAGAATAAAGAGACGCCATCATGGCTTTCAAATGTAGGTAAAAAGTATCATGAAAGGATCAAATCAATACAATTTAGGTTTAAAGATTTACTTTTCAAAAATGATACAATTTTCTAATTAAGACATTTCAAAAACAGCTATAGTAGGTCCAAAAGGTGAGCCCTACCAGCTCTACATATATGTACTATAAGTACATGTACTATACGTATATGTACTATATGCAACTTGTTTTCAAATTTAAAGGTATTCGAGTGAAGGGGTTTATTAGTACATTTTACAAAAATGTTATCATAATACATGATACAAGTACTTGTACTTAAGTACACCTCAACCCTGAATTAATATATAAATTATTATTCACTTATTGTTATCATTTAATTAATTTACATCTAAATATATATAGTATATATTATAATATATATATAATTATCTATACTCATAATATATATATTTATTTTCTATAATATAATATAATATTATATTAAAATATTATATATTATCTATTATATAATATTATTATATATATAATTAATATATAAATATATTCATATTAGTATATATACATATTATTTATTATATCTAAATTCGAAGTATTTACCTACCGCTTTAATCGATAATTGAGAGGTTATTACTATATTATATATTGATCATAACCTCACTCCCATACAGTAACATATATTAATATTATATATAAATCATAATATATTTTTATATTAATGATATATATATATATATATATTAATATAAAGAAGTTACTATTATTCAGTATAATAATTTAATGTACACTTATGAGTGTTAAGAGTCTGTGAAGCTTAGTATTAAGTATACGATATTTTTCTGTAGGTTGATATTTTATTGGTTTTTTTGGGTATATATTTATAAATTAGTATATTATGATTCAAGTCATGAGATTTTAATAATATATTTATATATATAATAATTATATATATATATATATAATATATAATGTTGCTTATGATCATATAAATATATATATAAATATATAGTATTGTTAAATATTATTAATATATTTAATTATATATTAGTCTTTTATATATATAATATATAATATAAAATATAATAATATATAATTTCTATATAATATACTATAATTAATATATATATAGTATATTAATATATATATATATAATATTGAAGATTATTATATTAGATATTATATTATAAAATTATAAAATTATAAGTGTATATACTATATATATATATTATAATAATATAGTATAATATTATTTTATATAATATTTATTTAACATAGATATTATATATTATTACTTAACTATATATGTTAGCGATAAAATGCCTCTCCTGGGCAGTAAGTCCCGCTTTCGTACTGAGAGGGTTTAAATGTAACAGGAAAAGTGCAAATAAATTAAAACTGTATTAAAAACTCATTATCCAATGTCATCCACCATTAATTACTGCGTGCAATTTTTTCTCATGTAAAGCACAGACTCAGGCTTTATAGTTGAGTATGTAGTAAGTATGAAATTCATAGGCATCCAAATAATGAAGAGTACTTTAGAGAGATAATTTCCATGGAATATTGAAGCTAAGATGTGAGTCTAGAAGAATTAGAATATGCCACAATCAGAGAACCTTTATAAATAGCCTTATTAGTTAGCAATATATTAAATTCTAAAAATTTATGCATTGAGTTCAAACACTGCATATACCCTCTTCTGATTAAAGCTAGGGAGATCGTAAAGGTGGTTGGTTTATATTCTATTATAATGAGTAGCAGTATAAACACATAAGCTTATTTTAGTTCCTTCATCTCGAGCGCAAATTGAGACCGATGAATAGTACGCTATATATAAAGAAATACACAAAGAATATGACCAACTTTACGTTATCGCTTATAAGAACTTATAAAGAGTCCAGATGAATATTGGGAAATAAGAATCATGATCAACTAAGCAAAAGCCTCTTAGCACTTTATGAATCTCTACTAGCCAATAAAATACTTGTGAATGAAATGAGCCTCCCACGCTCTTTTATACTTTATATATTCTATTATATGTATCTCCCTCACTCCCCAGAATATGATAGACGTATCTATTTAGTAAAAATATGCGATGATGAACCTTTTTATATTATCGGTGTAACTTAGAGTAAAATGGAAAAAATTCTTGGCTCGTCTTAACAGAAACTATAGGCAACTTTTTTAGGCACGTTATATTATATAACGATCATTACATTGCGATGTCTGAAGTTTGCTTTAAATGTTCACGCAGACATTTTTATTTTCATGTGTTTTTAATTAGAACAAAGTAGTATTAGTATTATTTTTAAATATTTGTCAACTAGGAGAGACTGGCGGAAGAACACTTTTAAGAGAAAAGTTAATTAGTGTTTGTAAGTAAAGGATAATATTTCGTAGATGTTGAATTTTTTTCAAGCTCACAAGGATGATACAGACTCTTTACAACGTAGTTTAAATTCTCTCCATGTAGTATCAAACAGGAAGAGAAGTCTGATAAGATTAAAACGAGAGGCTAAAATATCTAGTATACAAATGAGGATAGAAAATTTTTGTAATAAGTATAGTTTTATTATTTATATTATATATATTATATAAGGGATATCATACATTGTATAATTAAAACAGCTTTGATTATTGGATTTTTGAATGTTTAAGGTTATGCAGTAGTTAATTTTCGGATAAATGTACAATTAATGAGAGTAAGAAAAGTCCTAGGAGATATGAACTCTATAGATACCTACTGATGAAAACGCTACATTTTGAGCAGTATGGAAAGATAGTGTATCGTCCATCCATTCATATAGTATTCCGAATATTGGATTCAATTATTTGAATAAGTAGAATGTAAATGAAATAAATAAACAATTAGAAGTAAATTGAGTAAATGCCGACGTGATGTGTAAGACCTTAAAAAAGCAAGAATAAACATACCATTATTATTTACTACTGGTACAAAAGTGCTCTATTTGGTTCTGTCAAACTACAACATTCCACAACAATGAAGTTCCCGCAGAGTCCTTTGAGGGCAGAGGTCCATGAAAATACATGAGATGAGAAAGTGAATATTATGATAATCTTATAATCACCATAAGAGCGCTTTAGCATATAATCGAAATCCCCTCATTTATTGATTATACCTCATTGTAATTAAATAATAAGATATGGGTTTCACCAGAATGGTACATAGAATCATTGAGAGAGGTTGGAGATAAGTTCGTTAATTTAATTATCAAACGATCTGAAGATCATGAATTATAAATATATAGTAAGTAAGCTAATGAGGCACGATTATTAAAGAATGCTAAAGTAGTTCGGTTCACTATATAATTATGGAAATATGTCCAGCCAGCTTTACCATACATACTATTAATGAATAGTTGTTAGGTTCATTAAGAGGCATAGAGAGTCTTATAAGTTTTGTAAACAAAGAGATGGAGCTAGCTCGGAACTACTAATTTATTTTAAAACTAACTCGGGGAGTAGAATTGCTTCCGTGAACACTTTGCCTTTCCTCCTAAAAGTTCTTCATTTTAAATCAGGCAGCCCATGAACCATCAAAATTTAATTAACATATATAAGACATTTTGAAATGGAGACTAAGTAGGAGATTAGGAGTAGGAGGGAGGCCTTGCCCAAGAATCAGGGTCGTCATTGTTATTAAATTAGAGGAAAAAAAGCAGGCTATAATAGATGAGAATGTTTCTGTCTATATATGTATATATATATTCTAAGTATATATATATTTTTTATTATTATATTATATTATAATATATATTATATATTATATATAGTATTAATTATATTTATATATATAATATTACTAATATATGATTATATTAGTATTCTCTATATATATATGTCATGATATATCTTTGCCTATATATATTAATTATATAAGAAATATCATACATTATATAAATATATAACTATATTTAAGGCACTAGATAAATAAATAGCATTTATCATATCATACTTATATATAATTTATTTTAAATATACTATATATTTATATATAATATTTAATTATTATCTAATTATATAACTTCTACTTATATTTTATTATCTATATATATTATGTAATTTATTATTATATTATTTATAGTATATATATATTACTAATAGCAAAATTATATACTGATCTAATATATATATAATATATAAATTATATATAGTATATTCTATGAAATACTTACTTATAACATATATATATATTTATATACTGTATATTAACTATATTTTATATATATTATATATTAATATAGTTATAATATATATATCCATTTAAATTATTACCTTATGTATTAATGGGACTGGGCTATTTAATATGTACTATGAAATTGTTGGGGTGTGATAGGACAAGGTCCATATGCTGGTTAATTATACTGCTTAGTTTGATTAATAATGCATTTAAGTGAATTATACATTGTGATTCTAAGTTAATAATCCATCATATAATATATTATATTAATTTAGTATATATTAATATCAAATATTTTTTTTTATTATTAATGTAATTTTGACTCAATTTGTGTTATTGTGTGTAGTCGTATGTGTGTGCTGTGCGTGTGTCGTGTGTCGTGTGGTGTTCACCCACGAATAAGGTTAAGGTGGTTATGCCCGCCAATTCTCTTCTATGCAGATTCTAAAGGATGGATAAGGGAAAAAGTGTATTTGACCTTCAGAGCCATCCGCGTATCACCTCCCGGTCGTGGGGGTGCATATTTCACATCTTTTGGCTGAGTTGTTACCTGTCAGCCATGATGGGCTAACCTTTCTTTCACTTTCTAGCTCTTACCCTATTTCCAGAGGTACCTCCTTTGAATTAAGGGATCCCTGAAGCGCTGGTCGCGTCAGTGATTTGGTTATAATCTCCTGTGTCAAGTGCTAGAACGATGAGGGGAGAGCACACTCCAATTCTTATTTCCTTACTATCACTATTTAGCGTTCTACATCTTTCATTATACACAGACTGTACCATTTTCAATAGCATTCCTAGATGTATCCTGATCCATTAAAGAGGATAGAGATGGTAAAGATCCTTATAAATTAATTGCCAATCTTATTCTTCATTGAAAGCCTAGGATACGATTTACCAGGTTAGGAATCCGCTCAGGCTGTTGATTTTGTCTTCAGCCCTATTTTATGCTGGGACACTGATGAAAGATTGAACTAGGTTTATCTTCGTGTAAGTTTCGTTGAATGCATTCTTAATTCTGTTTTGGCACATGACATACTAACGAAATACTTCGAATAAGCGTGTATGCGCAAATACTTTGATTCTTTCTAAAACTTCTCCTTATACTTTCCGCATTCTATCCTTATTAACTTTCTTGATCTCACTTCATCTGATCTTTTATCTCATTACTCATTAGCCGTTTTCCAATAACTGCAAGTAACAGTTTGTAATGATCATTCGATTCATTATTATTATTTTCCTTCATTTAAACCCGTGTCAATCACTCTATTAATAACTTCAGTCATTTCATTAATTAATGACATTTTTCCCTCTATTATAAATCTTACCGTAGATATTTCATGGCAAGCATCTAATCCTTACCTTTTTTATACAAAGATAATATATATATTAGTATATATTATATAGTATTATATATATAATTAAGTATTCAAGATATATTATTTATTATTATATAAATTAATTTATATATATATTATGTAATAAAAAATCATAAATAACCTTACTTTCTGTTTAATACATTCTAATTATATATTAAGATATTAATGAATATTAATGATTTGTTTTTTTTCCTATTTTTAAAGTGATTAGTATAGAGGAGAAATAGATCTGTTCGGATTGGAAAGGAATTATATTAAAATCAATTAGACAATCCCTATGAGGCTCTTATATCAGTAATTAAACACATATAGGTGTATCATATATAATTAGTGTTGAGCACGGGTTGGATAAATAATATCATTGGACTATTATTTAGAATAATTGACAGGCGATCGAATATATAGTTTGCAAATGTTTAAAAGTTAATATAATAATTAAAAACATCCAATGAATAAGTAGTCGTTTTTAAACTAAATTACTTCTATAGAGCTTCTTAGAACATTTACTAATCCTATTTTTAAATATACGTTTATCCGGGGTTTTTATTTTGTCGAATGTAGTTATTAAATATCTTTGTGCCCTCTTAATGTTGTAGGATATATAAGATATGAGGCAAGTCAATATCATTTATTCTGATACTTGAGGCCATTACCCTCTAAACTCTAATGTGATGACTAGTTGACTCATAAATAAATTTATGTAGACCTTCTATGTATTGTGAAATATATTAGGATATCTATACGATTAGATATAAGATTTTAGAGTCGATTTTCCTCATTGACTCTACATTATAAAAAATTTGCGTGAGTTAAGATTCATTTAAGTTTTGAATTTATTATAATATTAACTTATATATCTAATATCATTCAAATTATAATATTACGCAACATCGATAGTGAGTATCAATAAGACCGGGATTAGGAATATCGGATATGCTACGTAGATTCGCTACGTGATTTTAATAGGTGTGCGGATGTACTGTAATGTTTACCTTATGCATCTAATAATTATAGTATATATTCTATGTAATATATTATATTAAATATAGATATTTTATATTCTAATATTTTATTTAGACTTAGTCAAGTAATATAGTTTTGAGATAAAGGAAGAACAAGGGATGAGCAATTTCGATAAAGTAAAGAAAGAAAATACAAAGCAATAAAATACTAAAGAAAAGAGAATAAACATAGATCAAACATTTGAGACAATAATTGTTTGAATACAATTGCTAATTTTGGATAATCCTTTTTTTCTTATGACAAATAAATGGTTTCTAGCTCATATCTGCATTTAATTACAATCCTCAAAAGGTTAATTTTTTCTCTATAGTGATCATAATCTTCATAAAAGAAGAATATACAATCAATGTTATTATTGTCTCGAAGAGAATAACATACTCTCAATCTTAATATTTTATATTTTTTAATTTCTTATAATTATTCCAACATATTTAATTTATATTCAATATTTATAATATAATATAAAATAATTTTACATTATTGATAATGTATATAAATATATATTTATATATATGACAAAAAAAAAACCCTTTGAAGATTCTAGATTTAGAGAAGACTATATAACTTTATGTATAAATCTTCAATTCTAATTATTTATTCAAAATTGAATATATTTACCATGATAATATCTACTTATAATAAAATATTGTCATTAATTAAATTAATATAATATATATAGATCTTATTAATACTATATTATAAATTACATATTATCTTCTAATATAATTCAATATTATATAATATTAAATATATATATCATATATATCTATAATTAAAATATATATATATATATATATAGTACTACTATCATTATTAATATATTACTAGTTAACAACAGCGCCTCTCTGCTAATAATGGGACATAAAGCCTTATTATATATATATTAATATATATATATATATAATAATATATATTATAATATAAATCTATATAATTATATATATATATATATTTCTCTATTATAATGTATATATCATAAGTTAATATAACTCATATTAATATATAATATATTAGATTATATAACTATATAATAAATATATATTAATTATTGAATATTAATTATATTTAATATATATTATATATATTAAAATAGTATTATTATATGAATTGATGTGTACTCTATAATAGCAGTTAAATGGGTTAGTAATATTTTGTTACCATATTGAAACCGTTAGGAAAATATAAAATTAATGTATAATTTTTCTATTTTTAATCAAGCCATATAATTAATTAGTATATAGCCTTATTCATCATCATTTTCTAAGCTAATGCCACCTAGTGTATTTGATCTAATTATTATGGATCCGAAAAATCCGACCTCTCCGTAACCGTACAAGTAACTTAATACAGGTGATATATTTAGTCTAATAAATAAAATATTTGTCTCAAAGATAATCAAATCTGATATTATTAGTTGATATAATGATAATTACTATATGAGGTTTAAGAAAACGGGGACTATAACCCCCCCTAAGGTTTGGGTAGTTATCATAGTAGGGTGGGCTGGGGAATTATTAATAATCACAATTAAATTAACTAGTTTTAAACTAAATATTTTTAAATAAATGTCTTCTATAAATGATGTAGAGTTTTCAAGTTCATAGCGTGAAGAGGTGTAATCTAATAGTTATGTCAGTAAAAGGTCTTAAGCCTAATACGCTTATATAACAGGATATTTAGATAGACATTATTAGTATATTTATATAATATTTAGGAGTATAAAAAAAAATATAATTTATATTATTTTATTACTATAACTTTAATATAATGTATTTGCATTACAAAATTTGCGAGCACTACATATTGAATATACTTAATTATTATATATTATATTTATATAGGTTTATAGTTATATACTTATATATATATTATATATATATATATATATATATATTATAATATACTATTATAATATATATTATTATAATAGTATTATATATATATATAATATATTATTATATATAATATATCATGTTATATATATATATATATTAATTTATATATATATATATATATATATATATATTTATATTATATCAATCTTTTTATATCATACTATATTTAAAGTATATAATATATAGTATATATATATTATATATTTATTATCTATATAAATAACTAATATATTCATATTATATCATATATAATATAGTATAAAAAAGAAGCATCTGGCAGTAAGTAGGGCTAATAAATATTGAAAGAGTTTGGAGGCCGAAATTCTTAGATTCTCTTTTCTCATAGGCTTATATTTTCTATATTTCCATCTATGCATTTTTAATCTATTATTTACTCGTAACTTCATTTTCATCTTCATAGTACACCGAAAAGATATGATATGACAATATTTTAATTTCAATCACGAAAATATTTTATATAAATTTTTAATCTTGTCGAACGAAATCTTACATTCTATCATAAATAATTATGCAAATTGTTTAATAAATCCTTTGGGAATCATTCGGAATACGCAATCAAGAGACTTGTATTGAAATATGGATAAATATGAAAAAAAAATAAGATGTATGGAAATAGAATCAGATTTCTAAGGAATACAACCACTCTCATCTCTCATTACTCATAAAGAACAATCTATAAAAGAAACGCAATCTTAACTTTCTCTCTCTCTCAATTTACTCTCATAACCACCGTCATCTCTCTCGTCTATCTTCTCTTCGGTATCTGTATTCTCTCTCTCTCTCTCGTGGCTATCCACAACAGTAGTCACAGAACGACTGAAACCGAAGTCGAGAGAAGGTTACAAAGAGAAAGATAAATACTGAAAGAGGAATGCTTAGAAATTTAGAGCATAAGAGTTTTGATTCCAGACTTTTTAGAAAGAATTTGCTATGTCTAGCGCAACAGCAGAAGATTTACCGAGTCGCGGAAGAAAAGAACAATAGGTACACCTCCATAGAATCAATAATAGCAAATTGAGATATAAGAAGATACTCAGTCTAGTTTCATCTTACTAGAAGCCATACTCCCTATCATTGATAGAATTAGAAGATTTAAAATGTTTCTAAATATTCCTGTTAAAAATTGATTGCAAAAGCTTTAACACTAAACAAGAGAGTTAAAGCGATAGGATGATATTTTGGATTGTTGACTTGTGAAACCTCTTTCTTCAACGCAGGCTATATAAAAGTACCTTTCCGGCAGGAGGAAAAGGTTGAAATTGATAGGGAGTGAAGAAACAGTTTATAAAAGACAGGAAATACGTAACTTTCATCTAAATAAAGCCCAGTTCTTTTAAAATTTAATCGCAATTGGTAGTGATTATTTAGCCAGCACTTTCCTCTACGCCTTTTTTAGACTGAGTGCTAACCAGCAACTTATTTCCGCTTTTTTTACCGTAGTTAAATGTTCAGAAAGTGCATAGAAATAACACAAACTTTCCTTGAGTATAGGATAGGTAAGGCGGAGTAATATATATATAACTACCATCTATGAATCGTGTCGAGTTGAAATTAATAGATGCGGAAAATAGTTTATGAACAACCAGTTGTAGCTTTGAAAAGGAGCTAAAGATAAAAAATACTTGAATAAATTGATATTAATATAATATAATATAGCAATATATATTAATTCCTGTATTCTTTTTGAGAGATAGCGATAAGAAGAGAGAGAGAGATAAATACTAGATCATTGTATTTAATATATTTAATAATTGCTAAAAATGGTTTAGAATAGTGTAAGGTAAGAGGAATTACCGAGGGACTTGATCAATAATCTACTTAACATGAAGAAACATTCTTTTATAGGGACCGCTTTTACACATTAATTGATTAATTTTATTTTTGTCATTCTGGTGGTGTTAATTAAATAATAAGGTAACCTAGATAGAATTTCTGGATTCCGATAAGACAATCAGTAAATAATTCTTCTTGAATTAAGAAACAAAGTCGGGATTTTATGACTTATATCTAAGATTCTAATATAGGATTTTAAGATGGAATACGCATGAATGCCTTTCTCATCAACGTAAAAGTACTAAGGTAAATTTTTCCCTTCTTAAATAGGAGGCTCCAAAGGCTTTATTGGGAGTATTTATTTGAGGGAGGTATACTTATTACGGGACATTTACATATAAAATTATTCAACCCATGTAATATATATATATATTATATATAATATAAATTATATATATGCAGATGATGATATAATTATCATCATATTATCTATATTAATATTAGTTTCTTATTATATATTATAAATCATTATATATATTAATATATATCTATATAATATGTATATAGGTATATATATATCGTATTTTTAATAATCTAAATATAATTAAATATTAATACGTATTATAAATATATTAATTTTAATATATTATATTATAAATATATGCTTAAAAAGTATTCAATTAATATTATTAATCAATTTTATTAAAATTTTGCCACATATTTGAAAATAATAAAATATTTTTGCTTAAATTATTAAGAAAAGATGCTATAATAATGTCTTTAATTAAGTTTAAATTAAATTGCTGTTTTGATAATATGATAATAGGTATAATTAATTAAATAAATATATTACTTATATTAAGGCTATTCCAAAAATTTATTACAAGAAAAGTAGAATGAATATTTACAATGATGTACCCGAGGTACCTAAGCAAAAAAAATTAAAATATTGATTCAAGAATAATTTTATCCTAAGAGAATTATGTTATAATTTTATAATAGATTATATAGTAACTATATATATATTTTAATTATTAATCTAATATATATATATTAGTATTATATTATATATATGTATATTTATATATTATAATAGAATACTTAGTATATTTGATTAATATAGTATATATATAGACTCGTTAAAAAATTATATATTACAGTAATTATATATATATATAATACTATTAATAACAATTATAATGATTATCATAATTACCATATATATTCATATATTATAGTGAAGATAAATATATTTGTTACTTTCTATCATTCATTAATAATATTAAATATAATTTTCTTATACATTTTTATATTAATTATTTCTTATACATTTATAGGTATATATATATATAGTATGCTAAAAATTAAAGTATCACTAATGATATATATTATTAAATCTATATATATATACTTATATGTATCATATTTAATATAATATTATTTAATACCATAACATTAATATATTATATTAAATTGATAAATATAAATTTATATCAAACATAGATTATATATCTTCTTTATATACTGTGATCATTATTAGCCAATAAATTTTTTTCTTATTAATATCATATATATTAAATCATCTCTAATAATATATAATTATATTAATATATAATATAGTTTTACAATATTTCATAAAGAAACGTTCTTACCAATCTAGTTTATTATAGTTTTATATATATGAAATACGTTATGGTATAATTTATTATTATCTTTTTCTACAAAAGAATATCATCTCAGATTAAGCTGTTCTAAGAATTTTAGTTTTAATTTATTCTTAATATATAATATTCTAATCTCATATAATATATTTTTATTATAATAATGTTTCTGAGATTTTTGATTAAAAAGAAGACTTATAAAATTTTTATTGTTTTATTATAAATACAAATTTAATCTTATATTATATATCATATTATCTTTATATATATAATATATATAACTTATTTATAATTAATAATCTATATTTATATATATATATTATCTATATAATATAATATAGACATATATTATATATAAATATATATATATTCTATATATATATATATTATCTATATATATATCTATATATATATATACTATATAATATGATTATAATATTTATTCGTTATATATAAAAGTTTCTATATATTTATTTAATATACTTATATTATGATATTATTAAAATTAATAAAAATTTAAATATTATTTTGAATATACTATATATAATTTATAATATTAATACCGTATATATATATAATTTAATATTATTAATATCTTATATTATATTAAATTGATATATATTATTATAACATTCATATATTAATAATATTATCAGTATATATGATATATATACTATATATATATAAAGTATACTATTTTTTTAATATATATATTATTCATTATAATATCTAAATTATAATTATATATATATATCATATTATATATATATATATTTATTATATTATATTAGCTTATATAATTATTAATATATATTATATTGAATGAAATTAATAGTCCTTTGGCTGTTACAGAAAAGTGAAAAAATGTCCTTGTTTAAAATTAAATATTGATTTATGAAACCTTATGAAAAGAAAGTATGATATATATTTATATTGCTCAAAAATCTTAGTAGGCAAATTGATTAGTTGATTGATGTAAATAATAATTATAAAATAAATTATTAAATATTTCTTTTTAGGGCAAAAAATATAACAAAAAATATGTAAAACTAAAAAAATAAAACAAACAAACAATAACCAAATATATGGTATTTTAAGTTTCTTTTTTTTTTCTTAAATCAGTTTTCCAGAATAACTGTATTAAATGAAGTGTTAACAAACTTCTTATTAAAGAATAAAAGATTGCTTTCAAGCCTTTCTCTTCTCTCTCTCTTCTCTCTCCTCTTATTATTAACTCTATATCAAGTTTCTCTTTCGTTAATATAATCTTCTTCTAACTACGTTCTCTCTTCTCTCTTCTCTCTCTCTCTCTCTCCGTATCTAATCTCTCGTATCTCTCTCTGCATTATAACTTACTCTCTAATTAAAGTGCGTTCCGCCACGTACCTGTATGAGAACGTCTTTCAATTCTTCTTCCTCTCTCTTCTCTTCTTCTCTCAAAACGGACGCCATATGCTAATTTATTTATATAGTTAATGTAATATTCACTAATAATATCCAATATCTATTCTATTATATATATATATATATATTTAATTAATCATAATAATATACTATATATATATATATAATATAGTTATATATATAATATTATAATTATTTTATATATATATATATATATTAATTATATAATATATATTTATATAATATATAATATATATATATATATATTAATATAATAAATATATATGTAATTATAAAATAAATATATATAATATAATATATATCGTGCGTGATGGTTAATGGAATCAGTATGAATATAAAATTAGAAATTGATGATATTATGATAATGATTAGGTGGAAGGAGTAGCTTAATAATGGCCTTACTATTATAGGCTTAAGGCTAAATAATGTTATTTAGGTTTTTGTTATTTAATTATTATAGTGTATTGACTAATTGTAGTCAGTAATACCCTAATAATTATATATATTATTGATATATAAGTATTTTTATTATTTAAGTTTTATTATGTATTATTATATTATATATTTATATGTGAAATAGCCGCTCAGATAGCTCAGTGTTAGTAGCATTGAGCCCTAGATCCATAGTCAGAGGGTACTACAGGTTGTAAAAACTTGGTTACGGTGTATGAGTGAAGAAATTTAGAGTACCTATCTTGCTCAACTAGAACCTTGGTATACTTAATTAGTGCATTGAGTATTGCTCATAGGATCAAATTTAAAGTATAGTAGTACTAACCCTCTCCTTGTGAGAATATATAGGTAAAGTTATATAACCTCGTTAGAGTCGACTTTGTATTTATTACTATTACCTATGTAAAGAAAAAAAAAAAAAAAAAAAAAAAATTATTATTATATATATATTAATAATTATTTAATATATATCTATTATATATATTATTAATAATAATTTATATTTAATAATATATATATATATATATATCTAAATAGTATTTAGGTTTGTAATATAGTATTATACTTAAGTCATATTATACTCATCATATATATACTACCCGTCATTATTCTACTATGAATATATAATATTATATCAGTATTACATTTATATATATAGTATACTATATATAATATATATATATAACTACCTAGTTAACAAAATAAATTACTCTATATATAATTAAATAATAATTATTACTATTAATATAATAATAATAAATATAATATTATAATAATATAAAATATATATTTATTCGTTATTTTTTTCTTTAAATGTAGTTTATATTTATTTAATAACTTATAGTTTAGATTGTAAAGTTTTTATTAAAACCTCAGCAAATCACATAAGTGATCATATATTATTTAAACGTGTTCTAGTAATTATTTGGTGGTTATAGTAAAAAAACCTAATTTAGCCCTATTATAGATGACGTAGATATCTATAATAGTGCCCAATAGTGAATGAATGATCTAAATTGTATAATTTCACTTTAATATAACCAAAATGACGTTTATTACATTAGTATGTAGTTATTTAGAATCTTCCTTTACTTTAAACCGTTATGTTTTATATTAGGTACAAACGTACAGTATGTAAATAAAGTAAGGCATATAAATTTGTATGAGGCGCCTGATTTTTTTTTGGCATATCGCTTATCTTCATCATGTTATATTCTGTTGTCAAATTATTATGATACTTATATATCGATGTTGTGATAGTATGAGTCTACAGATTAAGACAGTTTAGAATATTAATTATTATATAAAGTTCATAATTATATTTACCAACTTATTAAAATTATTGCTCAGGGTGAAAATTACTATTATAGTATTGTTTATTATATATAAAAATTATATTATCATATATCTGCGACAATAAATTATCCGCGTATATAGCAATAATTCAGCAGGCAATATGATAGCGGATTAGTAAATTTACGGATATAGCGATAGTAGCGTTTCTTATAAATTAATAAGTGTGGGTGAAGAGAAAGAATTTACCTAATTTTTATCATCATTTATAATGAATATAACAGCAATGGATTAAAATTGAATATATAAAATATAGATATTAATATAATATATATATATATATTAATAATATATATATATATATTATTATAATATATATAGTATTAATATACAGTATTTATATTATATTTTAATATCGTATAATTATGTATATATATATATATTATATATATTATAATATAATATTTAATATATATCTATCTATGTTTAACATTGTATGAAACAATGTAATATTATCGTAAAACAAAACAGGTCCAAAATTATTTTTTATATTAAGTCATTTCTTCTTAACCTTTTAAATAACTTAACTTGATGTTAAATAAAATAAAAAAAGTAGTATACGTCAGATATATTTCTAATTACAAGATTAAAATTTATGATTAATTTTCTTACTGGAAATTATACGTATCAACTACAATACGTCCCTTTGAATGTATTTACGGGACGCACAACAAGATATAATACTTAATCTCAACTGGCAAACAAGCATTTTTTCAATTCTAGATACGGCGCTCCGGGGATAGTACTTATGTAAGAAACTTTATAAACCTATATAATAAACATCACTTCTTTGATATATATATTATATAATATAATATTAATTGATATATATATATAATTACTAAATAATATATTATATATATGATATTTCTATTAAATATTAATTAATATTATATCAGTTTATTAAATTTATTGCTGAAACATCTTAAACCAGGCCATCTTAATATATTGATGTCTTATCAGTTATTATTAAATTTATTTAAACTAACAGGGAGATTATTTTTTTATTTTTGTATTGTGTATTAAATAAAAATTATAATTATATCATAATATAATTATAATAATAATATATATAATATATATTATAATAATATATAATAATTAAACTGAATTATAATAATTATATTTAATATATGATATATAATTTTAATTTTATTATAATATTAAACTAATTCAATCCATGTAAGGAGTTTATTATTCAGATTGTCGCCCAGCGGCTAACGGGATCTTCAGACTTTATTTTCTTAGACGACTGCCAAATCACACCACAATGATTACTCTAAATGATGACACTATCTAGAGAACATTTCAATTTTGAATTACATAATGAGATTAATTTCCTGATGAGCAAGTCACTATGGAGTTATTAAATTAATATTAACAACTAATATCAAGTGATTAGGTTTTATATCACACCTCTTTTATTAATACGTGGAACTAGCATCATATGACATTATTAATTACTCAATTTGTGTCAATTCAATAAACTACTGTTACTCTTACTCAGAGTCAAACTACTACATACAAGAATATTAAGATTCAGTTAAATAATGATTATATTATCTAAGGTGCATAAAGATTCACCTAAATGCAATAGGTATACCCTATTAATTAGAGATATAGTTATTATTCAAGCAAAATAATGTAAAGGACCAAATAGGAGATTATTTCAATGCTAATAATAAAGCTGCATTATCACTGAGGGTTGACACCTTAGAACATATGTTCGAAGAAGGAAAATATATATTCTATGAAAAATGCCAGAAACTCCGAATGTTTGAATTTATCTTTACTAATTATAATGATAGACAAAAATCAAATTAATATTCCATTACCACACTGGGACATGTTAAGTTCAGAATTACACGTAACTTATCTATAAATAAATATATAAATAATTATATAATATATATATATTAATAATGATAATTAATATACCTTTTTATATATTATATTATAGTAAATTATAAATTAATAAATTTGGAGGTAAGAAAATATCATATATAATTTAATGTAGATATATTAATAAATGCTACTCACTTCAATATATAAGATCCTTAATAATGAAAATATAATCATTGTTAAAATACACTTGATCTATTTAATATAACATAATACTTAATTATATAAAAAGAGTCAATCTACAAATAAAAAGTAATACTTGATATAATTAAGAATCATTTGATTATGCTATCCTAGTTATATGAATATTAAAAACTTAAAAATTTAAAATTACCAACATTATTATTATATATATAATTAAAATATATTAATTTTTCTTTGATTATATGTTATTATATTGATCATAATTATTATAATTATTACATTTAATATTGAATAAATATTATACATAAAATTAATAATTATTTTCATATTAATCATTTATTAATTATTATATAACTTGACTCCAGATGGATAATCACTAGCCACATATAAATATAAATTTAATATATTATATAAATTATAATACGAATAATAATTATATATGAATATAATTAAAATTAAATTATTAAATATTTAATTATGTATTTTCTTTTATTAATATAACAGAATTAAAGATAATTAAATATAAAAATATATAAATTAAAAATATATAATAATAATTAATAATCATATATATATATATTAATAATTAATATTAATTAATAAAATTAATAATTATTAAATAAATAATATATAATAATTATAATAAAATAAAAATATATAATTATATATATAATTATATATATATTAATTATTAATAATTAATAATAATATCATGTATATATATTATATTTAATAATATAATTTAAAATAATTAATAATTAAATGCATAATTATAAATAATTAAATAATAATTATTATATTATAATAATATCATTATAAATATAATAATTATAATAATAAATATATATTTATTTATATAATATATAATTATAATTATATATTATATAATAAATCAATCGATATATAGTAGTTAATAATGATAAATTATTTCTTTTATATATTATTAATCTTAAATACTATGAAATTATTAGGTTTCATTTCTTAGTAGCCTTAATCCATTAGTATATACAGAATAATATTATATTAAATTAAATAATAATAATATTATAATATACTTATTTACTTATTTAAAAATCTCTATTATTATTATATATAACTTACTAAAAAATTATACTATATAATAATATAATAAAATAAAAATAATAAATAAATTAATATAATAATATTATAATATATTATAGAATAAGTTAATTAAATTAAATAATATATATATAATATATAATCAATATATAATTAAAATTAATATAATAATAATTATAGTATAATTATAATAATACTATATTATATATTATATAATATATATATATTATAATTATATATTATATATATATATATATTATATATATATATGGAAATATGCAGTTATCAAATCACCTAAATTTGTTTACGTTGTGATGTGTCTCACACTACATAAATACATCAACTTGACTTCCGGAATATCGTTGCTGAGTCGCATGCGACCTGCAAGTGAAATCTTACAGTTTTTTTCTGATACACAAACGCTGAAAGGAATTGTAAAGAGAATATTTAATATATATTTATATTTATTACGTATATATTATATTAATAATATTTATTAATATTTATTAATATAAATATATTTATATATACTATAAATAATATATTGATAATCACATAATATTAATATATAAATAATTAATTTATATTATATTTATTATATATATATTATATATATAATATACATTATTATATATATTCAATATTAATTAATATTTTAATAAATTATTGTATTAATAACTAACCATCACTTTATTCCATAACCTTAAATCTTAAATAGGGGTATACAGTAGAATCCTAACCTAGAATGATCATCACTCTAGCTAAGATGCAAATGCCATCACCTAACTTCATAGATACGGATTCACGTTGCAAAAGCTAATTGCAACCTTAATCTTACCTATGGAACCTTATTTCACGTTGCATTAAGCAATGAATCCAGTAACTTATAATGATAATTCTATTCGTGGCCGAACAAGGAATAATAGGTTTAGGAGAACTATCTAGGCTTATATATAAATATATATATTAGTATCATTAATATATACTACTTATATTAATACAACTATATACTATCATTATTTCAATTATTATATTATATATAAATATATATAATATTATCTTATAGTTTCTATAAATATTATATATATTATACTATAATATATTATAATTATTATTTATATCTTATTAATATTATATCTCTATATATTATATATTATATATATCTAATATAATACAGTTATTTCCTCTATTATAACACTTTCATATTATGAACGTTTATGAGTGACGTTTCAACTAGCCTGGCGGGTATTTGTGGACCACTCTAACCATCATATCTGTTAATTTTTAATATAATAATATATATCTTACAGTTCCGGGTGATACGTCAGGAGTAGGTGAAGGGTGATAGGGATATTGGGTGATTAGCTTATGATCTGGACTGAGCGGTAGCGCGGAGAGTAGGCGGCGAGGTATAGAGTACGACACGATGACGAGGCGAGGATATAGAGGATAGGTGAGATGAGTGAGAGGTAGTATAAAGTGAGTAAATGAGAGTAGAGATATGTAAAGTTCATATAAACATCTCCATACATATTCTTCAATCTAAACGTACATGAGTGAATGCCAGTGTATATCTGTGATCAAATATTTTGTTAGATTATATATTTACAGTAAATTGTTACCAATAAAATCACTTTGGAGACATTGTCATATCTTCTAATCATATTAAAATTCTCAACATCAACCCTAAAAATCAATAATAAATATTGAGGAAGACTATAATTAGTCTTATACAAAAAGTCCATTATTATGATATTAAGAAAATATTCTTTTATCATTACTTATATTTGTCAACTACAAAGTTAAAATAATATATATATTATATATTAAATTATTCTTAATATTCATATATATTAAATCTATATAATAATCTATAAATCGTCCAAAATATCCATTCCATTTAATTCTTACCACCTCAACCTACCTAATATATTCAAGTATAATATATTTTACATATTATATAATAATATTAATATGGCTGAATATTACGGCAGTAGTATAGAAGATAATCCTGCTTTACCTGAGGCTTAGGTAACACGCGTTGTGCTCAACCCTGCATCTCAAGACTATATACTGGAAACTGCATATGATAGGTACCCTAGTAGTTGTAAGTGCCCGACTAGCGGTGTTTGTGACATTTAAACATGGGTGTTAATGGGACGGCCTCTTCTTTCCCTTTCATCTATATATATTTTTCTTTCACCTCTCTCAAATCACAGCGACACTCTTCTGCCAATAATGATACACACCCCTTAACTTACAGCTAAGCTGAAAGGTGAATTTATTAAAAACTAATATATTAAACTAATATATATATATACTATATGATATATAGTATATATATATATATATATATATATATTATAATATGCTTATTATAAATCCTTAAATTTGTTAATATTTACCATTGTATTAAATATATAAGGTTATAATAGATATAATATAATAACTTATATATATCGATAGCCATTTTTTTAAGCCTTCACTTTACAATTACAGTCAATACTCCCTTGCCTATATAGGCTACGAGGCTGAATAGTATATCAAAATTTGCCTAGTTAAGGGTGCATGACCCGCTATAATAAGCCTTACTAAATAGCTTAGGTAAGACTCTATGTCGTTGTCAAGTCTTAAAAGCATCATAATAGGGAAAGTTGTCCATTTGTGTAAAGGTTCTTGTACCGGTTTGTGCACTGTATATTCTACCTAACTAAGGTCAACCGATGACAAATGCTCAAAAAATTTAGGATTTAAAGTGATACAAATAGTAAAAAACAATTATGTTCTACTGGCCTTACCCAAAAATACTAAGAATATTTATTGACTGTATATACTTGATTATTCTGTCTAGGATAATCCGTGATAAAAATTCTAATATACTATTTTCATGAAAATCTATAATCAGGTTAGTTTTTTATTACTGTACTATTTTAGGTGAGTTATTTGTATAAATAAGTGTTTGTTGATTTATTTATAATCTTCCTTATTGCCAATAATCCAATTTCTTATTGAATCAAAGTGGAAAGATAAAAATTATTAGTTACGACATACCAATTGGTCTTAAAAAAACATTCATATGTTAAGAGAGACGGTCACGAAAAATCCAATAAAATTTTTACTCTTAAAATTTTCCAATTTTTAAATGAATATAATACTAGCAGGAATCGCGAATATAAAAGCAGCATCAGCGGGACAGCGATTTTGTAACCGGAAGATTTCAGTTTGAGGTTAGTTCTCTCAATTTTATAGGGATGCACTTAATAATGTATTTCTATTATTAATTATATTATTAGGGGAAGTAACACGGCCTGAGCGACCTCAGGAGTGGTGGGAGTAATTTTGGTAAAAATATTATTTCCTTTTTTACTCTTTTAATAATTCTTTGGCTGTCTCGCGCAGCCAATAGGGCAAGATTTATCGGAATAGTTTTTGTGCGGTTCAGTATTTATATCTTCTTTTTTCGTGTGGGAAAAATATCTCTAGTCTTCTTTTGAGTAGCAATAAGTCTTTGAAAGCTCTTCTCTTAAATCATATACTCAAAAAAACTCGAGTTACGCAAAATTGGGGGGCATTTCGTGCGTTCAGATAGTCTTTGTCATTTTCACAAATTCTTTTATAAACAAACAATTTCTTATCCAATACTTCTCTTAAAATTAGGTCATATCAATTTTACCCTCCTTTATGATAAATATCATCGTGTTTTTCATTTGCCTTCCTCTCTCTATAATCTCTTATCTCGATTATATCTTTTCTTTATATATTATAGAGACTCGAACTATTCGTCTTCAATTTTATATTCACTATCTATATCACTCAAAATCTAGTATATCGATTATCTTTATCTATATATTACATATTCATCTATTCATATCGAATCTATCTTCTCAATCATACCCTATATAATAAAAATTTTTAAATTTATATAAATTTGTATATAAATTAGAAAACATAAAAATTTAATTAGTGACCAAAACATTAATAAGTATTATTATGGGTTAACAGAAGTTTTTGTATGCGCAATGCGGATTCAGACTTAAGAAGATGACTCGTATGATAATAAATTATGCGAGTATGGCAAGAGGTTTCTTGAGCAGTATGGGTAAATCGTAACTGTCAGTGACATATGGCGGACCAGGATATCGTATCATGAAGGTCGAGCGCCTGTGACGGCTAGACTCATCGAAGAATCCTGAGGTCATGTGAAGAAGGTAGATCAGCGTGAACAAATAGTTGTGAGAGTGGTGTACGGTCCTCGTATATTGTACGGCGCTAGCAGTCTTCTATCGTGAGCCATTAACTAATTCGCAGGCTGTGATACGTGACCGTTGTTTGTTTAGTGATCTCGGAATTATATGATCACCTGGCATACAGGTCAGAGGGTATACGAAGATGCGCGGAAGACAGACAGTTCAGCCTTTAGTGGGTAGGCCGTCCGTATCTTTCTACAACTCTTATAAGGCAGCGTCCTTCCAGGACAAGTCTATCAGCTTCTTCTCATAGAGAAAGCTTATTAATCGACTCTAGTGCAGTCTATCCTCAGTGAGATAGGGGATAGTAGAATGGTAAAATTCGAGAAGCAGCTACGATTCCTAGTGCTTGTATGTGTTCAATCCATTTACATGATACTAATCGTATAGGATAAATGGTGACACGTACAGTGGGGTACCCGATATTTGATCTGTATGAGCTTCATCCTAGGATTCTTCAACGGGACGAGATATACATACTGTTCATCGTACGAATAACGTATAAAGAACAGATGATAACACTGCTTTAGGGATGAGATATGCTACGTAGACCGAGTCTACGTGAAGCTCTGCAGATATTAATATTTCCTTATAGATAATTTCGAACATGGCCGTCTGCGTGTACTGGGCTTTGAAGGTTACTAACGGGGGGTGTACGTTAACTCAAGGCCTGATTGCGGGATGGAGGTGGCACTTTGGCTGTCAGGGAATATGATAACTCAGAATTAACTTCTATAGGCAAATAAACGAATGGTTTCACCATTGGGTCCATTCATAAACAATACAAAACGTATTATTGGGATATAATATGTGGGGGAAAATTTAAGAAAATATAAAAATATACAGTTCAAACATGTTCCCAATATATAGGAAAAAACTCCTTTGCCCGTAAATAGTTGTATTTCAAATTTCCGGATATCTTTAGCCTAATTGATTCTTTTGTTTTTTTGAATTTTACCTTTATAAGTATAGGAATATAGATAATAGGCTAATATATGATATATTAGTCTATTATCGTAGTTGCTATATTGATAATACTCGATTATTAAATAGTATAAGCTAGCTGACTAGCGGAGTTATTTGAGTATAATCGTAGATTCAAGTGATGTAGCCGTATAGGATCGTTATAATATAGTATAGTAATATATATATATATAGTATAGTATAATATAAAGTTCTGATATAATGATATATATAAATATAAGATAGATAATGTATGTAGTATCAATGCGATGCGATATGTTCGAAGTATATTATAGCTAATACTTGGATTATATGTATATATACTATTATAGATAGTAGTATTTAGTATTATACTTATAATTTTATTATGAGTATATATTGAATGACTTATAGTGGATAGGAATAGGACGTTATGATACTAGGCATAGTAGTCTTTATAGTGCCCTAGCTGTTAGCAATCTTCAATAAGTTTTCCCTCAAATTCACCCTTGATTTTTATTTCAGTTTGTAATCACATTTTACGAAACTATTTCAAGTTTGTGTTATTTCCAGCTATTTCATTTTTTGCTACTAGATATTATTGTCGATCAAGTTACTGTCTACTGGTGATTTTATGATAATGGCCTGCTTGATATGATATATCTATTTCACGGCTTCGCGGTGCTTTAATTACACATAGAGTATTTTTGTTTATGCGGTTTTTTATCTGTGTGTTGTTGGTTCTTTTTTCGATCTCGATTTACTAGTCTGTACTACTGGTGTGATCGATTATATCATAGTACAGAGCCTATTTAGTAGGTTTCTGGGGATTTTCATACAAGAAAAGTCACTAATGTGGATTATGCCGGCAGAGATGTAATTCCCCAGCCAAAAAGAAAATAAAATGAAAAAAAACACCCTATTAATGAAAAAAAGAATATAATAATTAATAAAATGACTGTAAACTTTCAACGCTCTTATTTATCATGAATAGAATAATATTGACTACTATTATCTAATAATTAATATTAAGAAACGACTCCAAATTGTATTCAATGATATAAAATTTGTAATAATAAATTACTGAAAGAAATAAAAACCAGTAACAGTAATAATAATATATAATATATAATAATGATAATAATAATAATAATAAAAAAAAATAATAAATATCTATAAATATAATAAATATTTAGTATAGATTAAATATACTGTAGTGTCTCATTTTTTTGTTTATTCCTTTGCTATGTTACAAAGCAGACCATTGAATTTCTCTATATTCACCCATATCTTAAATGTAAGCATTTCAATACTGAACATTATTAAAAAAAAAACAATCACTATTAACAATTAATAAATAACAACAATTGAAGAAATAAATAATACAAAAAATTCCCAATTGATAATTAATAATACATATATCATAATAATTAACCATCAATATGTATCATAAAAGTTTAGAAGAGTTATGCGACTCATCATCTATATTATCGACTTCTTAAATACATTTCAAACTCAGAAAGGATCACTATCAGCTTAGAGAACGTGTGCTTTCAAATTCGACAGAAATCAGGTTTATAGGGTTCTCAAAGACACTCTCACAATCGTAATTGAAGAGATTTGAAAATAGTAGATGATTGCAGGGTGTGTAAAAGAGGAATTTGAAAGTAAAACAGAATAATTAAATAGTTAGTTGTGAGTGAGGACACTCCAGTGTGCAGGTATGTGAACATATGAGCAGCTGAAACGGTCTATGGCTTAATATTAAGATATTGAATATGATAAAAGGGAATGGATTATGCAGAGTGTAGTAGAAGTTGTGAATATGAAGGGTGGCTGGTGCAATTAAATCTTTGTGATGTGAAGGTACTATTTCTTGAAGGCGCTAGGTTTATAGTGAGGGTTTGTGTTACTGTGTTAGGATATAAGTTGCAGACACCGGTCGGAATAAGGTTAATCTAAAATGAAATGTATTACAATTGACATCTTTAGGGCGGTCTAGTATGGGACAGAATTGTAAAGTAAGGATAACGTTTAAGAGTTGTGTGTGGAAAAAAGGTGATAAATTAGAGAATAAATGAATAGACATCGGGGGGATGGTTTGGCATGTGAAGCATGGATATAGTCGGTGGTTACGTGTATGTATCTGATTGTTGGAATGACGTGACGAGTATACAAAGGAGAAGGATTAAGTCATTAAAGATCTAGAGAGAAATTAGTTGCAAGCGAGAAAAAGTGCATAACAGGAGGATTGGCGGGTTTTTGTGAGGGTAATGTTTGGACCTGTCGAAGGAAACACCACTGAGAGAATGCATATTGAGTGGTCGTCGGCAGTCCGTGAATCTCTAGAGTGATTCTGACAGCGACGAAATTTCACTATTAGGTATAATTAAGGCGTAAGGCTGTGCTTTTTTCGACCTTGTGTTCATATCTCTTAACTACGATATAATGTTTACCTGTGCATTGTCACGCACCTTACTCCAGTCCTGAAGAAAAAGAGAGAGAGGTGGAGAGAAGGAGAGAGAATTACTAATAAGATATCTTTATATAATATTATATATATAATATATAATTTAAATTTAATATATATATGTATATAACTAGTATATATTATATATATATAATGATATATATTTATATTATTTATATATTATAAGTATATAATATTATATATGTATATAAATATATATATATATATTATATTATATATATGTATATTATATTTTAATTATAAATTCGTATTATTATGGATATTGCTGAAGGGAATATATAGATGGATGGTGCGGATACACTTATTATAGTGAGGCTTATGTCCGACGGACTATGCGTACGTGATAAGATATGATCAGATGATGTATGATTGGTGATTGAAATAAATTAGTATTTGACGTAATGCCCATCAGTTATAAGGTCAGCGAGCTAATACTGGAGTCAGAAATAAACACAGAATTCTAACGGAATTTGAATGTAAGTTGGGTCGTTTGTTGAGGGAGGTCAGGGTTTCAATGCAGAGTAATATCTGTCTGTATCAATATTCCCTGTTGGTAGTGGTATCTCCATAACCTCCTATAGGATTGACTATCGATTGTATTTTTGCTAGAAGGATTGTCTAATGCTGTTGAAGTATAGAAACTGAGGATTAAATATGGAATGTTTAGACAGATAATCTCAAAATGGAAGTTTTTGTCTAAACTTTTGGATAATAACTCTTTTCATATTTTAGAAAGCCGGTTCAGTGAAAAAAAATAATAATATAAGATGATAATAATAATATAATAAATAATAATTAATATATAATATAATGCAATAATTTTTAGTACATTTGCTGTAATGAAAAATAATAGTAGTATTAATAACAATAAAATATAAATTAGGTGAGAAATATTCAAATATTATCAGTGAGATTTCTTATAGAGAGCTATGATCTCCTTTCCATTTTAATTGTATGTCCATCTGTTATGTCCATTCAGTCCTCCAATCTCCCATCTCATTGTCCTACGTGCAATTGCATCAGGTGCCTGGATATGAGTGTCGCACTGCAAATGAATGTGGCACTGTGACTAAAAAAACAACATTTGAAACTAGACTGAAAATCAAACAAATAAACTTAAACAGGGACCATCAAGTATTTAAGTTGTATTATCATTTACCAATTATCAAAAAATATCGAGACATCGTAGCTTTATATTATTGATTATTTACAAATTAATTATTTAATAAACTGCACTTAAATAATATATACCAATTGGTCAGAAACCATAAATTTCGAGTTAATTAAGAAAATAAACTTCTAACAAAAAATATATTAATTAATTTTTATATATAAATATATATATAAGATTTCTTAAATTAATTATTTATATATTAGTTAATTATAAATTTATATATATTAATAATATACATATATATATTATATATATAATAATATATATATATTAATATATATAGATACATATAATAATATATATATAATATATATATATATATAATATATATATATATAATATTATATATATATATAGTACTAGTAATATATATATATATTATATTATAAAGTATATATATATATATATATATATATTATATAATTATTACTATATACACGTATATATATAGAGTATATATTATATAGATATATATAATTAGTTATATTATTATATTATATATATATATATAATAATTATATAATAGTAATAGTTATATATATATATAGCTTTATATTATATAATATAGAGTATTATAGTATATATAATAATATTATCTTCATAATCTCTCCTATTTTCTAGATTGGGAGGTGTGTAGATACACGGAACTATAAGTAGTTGAAGAAATAAACGCAAATTGAGAAATGCAGTCACAAAATCCCCTCATTGTTTTTCACGAGACTGCGTATGGACCCCTCATGTGGCATCTTGCATGTAGGGTTCATTCATGGTTAGAGCCCACAACATACCCATCACAAAACCCGCAATTCATTCCTTATTACACTTTCTTCTTGCTTCTGCATAATCTCAAATTGTGTTCAGAGCATTCCTTATACTGTCTCAATCCACTTTTTCCTTCTTCTCCAAGCAGTTTGATCCAACAACACGTCACTCACTTATATACGATCACTTAACCAATCGACTATCATCCATGCTTTCCATACCACAGATGTACTTTAGTTATTCTCTCATTTACTCCTTCTTCACACCACAAAACCCCTAATTTGCATTCATTCCTCCTTTATTATCTAATTTCTTCTAACACGTAACAACGCTCTAAGATGTTATTGAACACACTGTACAAAGAATCTATAGCTATCTCTATTCCAACCATAGTTGTCACTACTATAACATTTAACCAGTAACATACATACATATGAAACCCTACATACTCAAGACATCCAACAAGATTAAATTGCACATTCCCCGCTTCTATTCACGAAACTTTCCGCTACATCTCTGCAATCATCCGTTCCTCCCTTATTCATCCAACATATATCCAAATTTTGTAAAATTCAAGAACACTGTTCCAGTTGCGTCATTCATCTAACATAACTTCCACAACATCTCCTCCTCCTCCAATTGCTCAATAACCTTTACTCTTATCACAACATTTAGTAACTTCAAACCCTTTTACACCCCATCACACCCTCTACGTCCCGTAAATCTCTCAACTCTCTTCTAGATACAGCAATACAAAACAAATCATTCCAAATTAATAAAGGCACCTCTAACCTCTTCCATTCTCCATCATTCTAACTTTCATCCCCTCCTCTTATTTTTTCATAACTCCGCCGTATACAATTAAATAAATCAAGGAGACATAAATACTACATCCTGCTCACTTCGCTATTGAATATTAAACCAATCATTTCCTTTCAACTTCATTTATACTTAACAATGATTCACTATCCTATCATTACCTTTGAAATTCCATTCATGAAGCCTACTGATGTTTGTGGTATCTACTCAGAAACGTACACCAACACATTCCGCATAGGAATTAATTGTCGAGTTCTTTTATTTATTCATGTGGCGTAGTGGTCATAAACATCATACACTTCATGCTGCTAGGGTCCAGTTCGATTGTCCAGTCAGGGTGAATGCTAAGGGGTATTTTTTATCAAGTACTATTACACTGCATAAATGCGATTTACTTATACTCTATCATATATATAGTATATATATATATATATTATATATATATATATATATATTATATTAATATATATATATATATATATATAATATTATATATATATATATATATACTATATATATATTATAGGAAAGTGAGATCAGTCTTAAATTTACTAAATTCTTTTATAACCACTGGGTATTCAGGCCATTGGTCGACTGGAGCTGGTTTGGACATCAGTAGCTTATTTTCTCTCCCTTCAGAGATAACGTTTGGGTAAAAACAGGTGTTTTTATCGCAGTTGATCCAGTTTGTTGAAACAATAGTTGTGCTTGTGAACGACATGTCATTGCATGTACGATGCAATTCCAATTTTTTATTTAAATATCTATAAATTTTGACAATCCTGTAGATATCATTGGAAAAGAGTATAGCTGGAAAGGCACACTTGCTAATTTATATAAAAGGTGTTTGTAAAAGTTTCTATTCTCAAAAAATTATCTACATAACATGAAATTAAAAATACTTTTCTATATTTTTAAAACATAGCATTCCAACATGAAGGAGCGATAATTCAGATTTAGAAAGATCCTGATACACCTCATTAACAGGAAACTGAATTACATGAATAATTGTTTGTTCCATGTAACTAGGATAGAAGATGCCTGCCTTAAGTAAGATTTGAAATACTAGAAAATTACTAATAGATAGTTAATTTTGAAAGAAGAAATATTGAATTTGAAAAAACTTAGAGGTAATTTAACCTATGAAATTTAATTGAAAATAATACTAAAAGAGTGGTAACATGAGGAAAAGCGACATTTGCTTATCAATCAAAATTAACAAACTCATTTTTCTGCAATATCAGTAAATAGCCTTTCTTGAAGAGCAGATAAATTAGAACTCATATATATACTAACAATAAAACTGTTTATAAAGGTTTGTACAAAATTGCACTTGTTCCAAAAATTCCTACAAAGGATAACCACTCTTTACAGTATGCGAAAGACACTATATTTTTAACTCACAAACAACACTCCCACATTTCAAGGAACAATAATTTAGATCATGTTGTTAAATATATAAAGGAAAAATGAATACATGAATTGTTGGTGCATCTGAACTTAGAAGAGGGCCTCTAAAGTGAGATTTGCAAAAACTATGAAAATTACAATAAGTAAAAAAATTGTGAAGATAAAATATATTAATCTGGAAGTTATTGCCTAAAGGCAGGTTATACCAGTATAATTATTTATTTAATTAGGGCCTGCCGTTGTTGACATATTTTTAAATTCCTAAAATTCACATCATATATATATTATATATATATATAATATTATATATATATATATATATATAAATATATATATACATATATAGTATAATAAAATATAATATATTATATACTTATTATATATTATATTTACCTATATAAATATATATATTTTATAAGAAAAATTTTTTATTATACTTTAATATAATTTTCCCAATACTATTATTTTCACACACATTTTTTTTTTTGATCAATAGTCTTATTGCTGTGTTTTGTAAAGTTGCTAGCATAAGTTAGAATGAAATTTGGTCAGTTGGAGTATAGGAAAAGGCTATGGGCTTATTCAGAACTTCAGAAAGCTAAACTTATTTTTCTAAAAGATGTCATTTTTTTTATATAGCATGTACTTCATATTTATGTATAATAGAGTCCATCTGTGATTTTTATAAAAATGTCAGTGCCTTGGAACCAAACTTTACATTACATCTATAGTTACACCAAATCTATTTAAAAGTTACGCGGCATAACCTGCTTTCATGAGTAACTGGTCGATCTAAACACATACAAAAAGAAAAGTATAAAAAAACTACACAAACTGGTTCAGACATAGTTGCCAGAATATATATATAATATATATATAATATATAATATATATATATAATATTATATATAATATATAATATATATATATATATATATATATATAATATATTATATATTATACGTAATATATATATTAATATATAGTATAATATAACTATATATATATAGTATATATATATACTTATATATATAATATTATAAGTATAATTCAGAAGAAAGTTCCCGCCTGATATCTGAAAAACTAAGATAGGTACAAAAAATAATAACATATAGAATCAGCGTATGAAATTTTGTATGAAATGAAAAAAAAAATTTACTGTTTTTTTTTTTTTTTTATATCTCCTAAACTACGATAATAGGTAGAAAGAAACTAATAACATATATGAATCAAGCGTATAAAATTCTTTTAGGGCTCGAGCCACGTGGAAAGAGGGGGACTTTTTCATATCCGCTAGGGGAGGGCGGAGGAAACCAGCGACACACCAAATACCAAAGGCGGGGGTTCCGGAATCCCCTCCCGAGGGGGAACTAGTTCTACCCTCGTGTCCCCAAGCCGAGATACCCGACTCTTGCAATTTTGAGGTTACCTGGGGTATTTCTTGTAAGTTAATAGGAACAAAATCTTTCTTTCATACATATTATCATCCTCTACCCCTGTTAGAAATGTTATAGTTTCTGACCGTATTGTAGTTTTGGATATAAAATAAAAATTTTTTTTTTTTTTTTTTCATGTTTCATAACAAATTTCGCTGATAGATAGTAGTTTATTCAGTTTTCTTGGTAACTACATTAAGTCACATAGATATATACATGCGGTAACTTCGTTTAGTTTCCCTATATTATATATATATATATATATAGTAAGATATTATTATATATATATATTTATATATATATATATTAATCATTTATATATATATAATTAATATATATATATATATTATATATATATATATATATATATATATTACAATGGTTTAATTTATATATATAAATATTATATAATTTGTACAAAAAAAGAAGAAACATGTTTTGAACATGTTATCTTGGGTTTGATTTTTTAGCAGTCAAGAAAGTTCCAACAAAAGGGAGTTTTCCTTCTGAGATTCGATAGTCTTTTGCTAAATGAAAAATATTGCTATTAAATATCAATAAATAGATTATATATAGCATCTCAGATTTTTGGTCATCTTGATGTGCATCCTGTTATGCTTCTTAGTGCTTTTTGTTTTCTAACAATTAAAATGTTAGACGAATTATTATTATAAGTTATGAGATTAAGTTCTTGGAACAGGCTCTAATAAATTTAAGAAATAAATAAATGTAAAAAAAAATTACTGATAAAAGTTTGAAGTCTAAAACGACACAAAAGTTAAAAACAATTCTTAATTAAGTAACATCCTTTATTAGACAAATTTATGATGAAGCATTTTTATTAGCTTTCCAATAATGCACACGAGTAGGGTAGTATATGCAAATTGTTAAGTAGTGTACGCCTTTTATAAAGGTAAATCTGTAGACCGATGGGGCCGATATATTTTCATGTTGCCTAACAAAACAATATATTGTGATTTCAAAAAATTAATAGCTATGTTATAAAAAAAATTAGGGCTCATGTGGGTTATCTCCTCATTAAAGCTCTTTTGTAATTTTTTTTTTTAATCTACGCAATCAAATAAAGTGTACAAAGCGTTTCAGATGAGTCTGAGTTTTTTTTAACATTTGCAAAGTTAAATAAATTCTAATAAAATGCTATTTACATTAGTGAGTTATTATAGTATTAAATACTAAGGTTATTTGAGTTTAGTTAGTATATACTAGATTTAAACTTTTTAAAATAATTTTTAAAGGTGTGATGCTTTATTACCCTAGTTTCAATTGGAATTTACACATTTTCTTCAGTATATGAAATGTGTTGGAATCTGCAACGATATTAATAGGAGATGGAGGCAGATCACCCAATGATAAAAATTTAATATTAACTTAAATAAAAAAAAAAGAAAAGAATTAATTAATACCATCATGTTATTATAAACCTTCTATTCAAATACTTTTTTTATTTAATCTCTGTCACTAATTATAATATAATATATTAATATATTATATATAATATATAATAGTATACTATATATATATATATATATAATAATATATATTAATATATATATATAATAAATTAATATATATATATTATATAATATATAATATATATATAATTATGATATTAATTTATATATAGCCATAGGTCAAGTTTCTATACATTGGGCTGAAAAGATATACCGTTATATATTATAAGAAATTATTATAAAACAGATCCTATCACTATCTGTAAATCACTACACGAGCAAGTCACAAAATTATAAATACATGCAACTTTAAAAAAAAAAATAGTTGAATAGTTTAGAGGGAAATAGTGTAGAGAGAAATAGTGCTATACTTTCAGAATAGTAGGCTATGCTTGAGTCGAGCACAATGGGTTGTCAAAGAATTTTGAGTTCTCAAGCTAATCTAAATATATATACGATATGTGCAGGTCGTAATTATTTATAAATTTATGCTAATTTTAAGGGGCTTCGCCGGAGATAAGTATGAGTCATAACATCTAGTAGCATGTGTGATTGACGGATTCACTAACCGTAGCGATGCTAGAGAAAAGTCAAGTTATTATACTAAAGTATTAGTATATGATATATAGATTATGGATGAATAGTAATATAAATAAGTATATTTATTAATTATAAAGTAAACTAGTATATAATAAGAATCCGACTAAAAATATATATACATAAAAGGATAATATATTTTACATAGAACTGTAGGCTAAAAAAGTTAATAAACTACTATAAACTTTGCAACTTGGTCAATATTCATACTTGTAATGAAGACACAAAATGACTGAACCCAATTATTGATAGACCTGCGTTACCGTATGAGCAGAAGCTGATGATGTATCATGCCTCGACTGTAGTGGAAAGGACTGGGGGGGGGGGTAAAGAAGATTGATATTTCTGATTGATTGAATCTGTGGCAATAGATACTATTGGCAGTTTTGGTTGTGATGCTTAAAATTATTAACTGTTAAATTTACAGATTGTTAAAGTGTGTGTGTGGCATTATATGGTCGTATAAGGGTGGTTTTTAAAGGTTACTCCAGTCTGAAATGATCTCTAATGAGTTCCCTGTTATTTGATTGTAGTAAGAGCAGGTAAACAAAATGTGATGTTGTATAATTGATGATAGGTTATGAAACTGAGGAATGGATACTGGGTGTTATTTGGGGTGATGCAGGAAGAAAGAGAATGTATAGCGGTTAAGATTTGTACTATGAGAAAATGTCATAAGTCAATACTTTTTTCTCACACAGATTCTCCATATAATATACAAGATGTGGAAAGGGAAGGTGTGTTGAATTAAAGTATGATTGATTTTGGGGTGGTGAAAAAGGAGATGTTTAAATATGTGTGGTAATATAAAGATTGAGAATTTTGGGGGAGGAAATCTGATCTTTATATTTTTCATGGAAATAATTTCTTTCCAACTTTGTTAAGATTGAATTATTTTTATAGATTATTATGGATTAAATTGAAAAATAATAAATAAATACTAATTAACATTAGTAATAAAAGTTGTTAAATAATATAATAATAGGTTATAATTTCATTTTTATTAAAATTTCTTTTGGAAGTCGGCTAGTTATCAATTTCTAGTTAAAGTAAGCTGATTTCATCGTTTTCGATAAAACTTACATGGAATGTTTTGAAAAGTAGAAAAACTTAAAGAAAATGAGAAATGAGCCTAAAAAAAGGAATTGAGGTCTTACATTTTTTGAAATATTTAGGTTATATATTTAAGCTGCAGATATTTTCTAATAATCTATTTTCTAAGTGTTTTTGTAGACAAACTATGATGAAGAGTGATACCGCAGCAATATTTTCCAGCAATCAGTTATGGTAGGGGGCTGAGGTCTGTAGACTAAATACTTATTACCTACTATGCCTTAAAAAGTATAAAAATATCTTCTTAGATCAACTTGTTATAAAATTCACTAAATTCTAACAAAAATAACCCGTCTATTATCTTACTTTACAGGATTAGTATACTTATATTATATATATACTTTATATATATATTTATATATCATATATATACTATACTATATATATATATATATATATATATATATATATTAAACATATTATAATATATATATTTATATATATATAATAATATAATATATATTATATATATATATATATATAGGTAAAGTTTACTTACGCCCAACGAGCTCGATCATAAATTTTTTCACAGTAGCTCAGAATAATAAATAGACGTTTTGGTGAAAGAATAAAAAAAATAAATAAAAAAAAAAAAAACAAATCACCCAACTCTAATAGTTAAGGCGACTAAAGTGTCTATAAATCTGTAGTATTTTTATTAAGGAAAATGTATTAAAGAATACCCAAGGTACCGCTACACGATGGCAGGTCAGGTCTCTGGCTCGGGAACTTAAGGGTAGGACTATTTCCCCCCTACGGGGAGGGTCTCCGATACTCTCCGCTCTTTGGTATTGGTTCGCGGGTTCCTTCGCCCCTCCCACGGGTATGAAACGTCCCTGTGTCCCGTAGCTTAAGCCCCTACATGCCATGTGAATCTTACAAATAAATATAATAGTGTAATTTCGCCCCTAGACACAGTAAAAAAAAATAAATTCATTTCGAAAAAAAATTATTTATGTATCATAGATTCCACCGTGAAAAAATTTTTTGATCCGAGTCCCTTTAGCGAATGTGGCGTTAAGTAAGCTTTGCTAATATAATACATATAGATTATACTATGTATATAATATATTATATAATATACTAATATATATATATATATATATATATATTATTACAAGATATCTAGTATAATATATTATTTATATAATTATACAGATATATATATAATTAAATATAAGTATATATATATAGTATATATGAGGGAAGGAGGTAGTGCTCCCGAGGTAACGAGATTATCCCCATTGGATATATATGGAATATATTCGGACAGTTACTAAAGACAAGGCGTGGTTCAACCACAGTCCAGATCGCTAGTAACCATCCTTAGAGAGTTCTAGTAATTTCAACAGATTTAAAATAAAAATAATAAAATTCAGATATCTTTTGATTCCTATAAATAAGTAATCTGTTAACTAAAGTTATATTTACAATATTTATGAGCAACATTATTTGTTATTTTCATACATATTTCTTTTCTCAAATTATATAAGGTAGATAAGTTTGTTAAGTAAATTGATTTGCTAATTAATCAAAACATAAAAAAAAACAAATAAAAAAAAAAAAAAAAAAAAAAAAAAAAAAAAAAAAAAAAAAAAAAAAAAAAAAAAAAAAAAAAAAAAAAAAAAAAAAAAAAAACAATAAAAAAAAATAAGAAACTCAACTTAATTTATCCTAAAATGAATTTAAATCTAAAGATTTTTTCTTGCTATATTAATTCCACATATATTCGACCTCTTTTACCACTATTTAGTATCGAAATTTAAAGGTGCGAATTTTCCTATTAATATAAATATAATTTTTGCCCGAACAAAAAGGCAAAGCTGTTTCTGATCAGCATAAATAGATATTATATATTAGTAATAGTATATAATTATATATTACACGTACTATATAATAGTGTTGTATGAGATATAGCTATAATGCGTTATCTTAACGATAGCAGACTAAGCTTTTCAACCTTAAGAAGTTACCTATACATCCATAAGATATATCATTACTGTGAATAACTAATGTATAGAGGGGTATAACGGCTATTTAGATGCAATAACTAGTTCAGCACACTCGTGAAGATAAATAATGGTAATGAGCCGTGATGACATAGCGCTACTATTTTTGTAATAGAATCAGTGTCCGATAAGTGCTATTTGAAATAATAATAAAATTTCGCTATCGGTTCAGCTTTTCTTGATATATATGATAGTGTTTTTTTTTTATATATAGGCTCAAACTAGACGTAAGAAGAAAAACTAATAAGATAATTGATATATGTATAGACAGAGTAAAAATGTTGCTTTATTAGAGGAGATTCTGTAACTTCGTCGTCGGCTCAAAGGTAAATCAGTGGGGAGGACGTTGCCATTAACCCAGTAGGGCGGGGAATAGTCCTAAATCCCTCTACATGCTCGTTCTCGTCCCGGAGGGCAGAGACCAGGCAAATTCGATGTTCGGTCTATAACGGTCCGAACCGGGTAAATGTCTTTTAGTTAAAAAAGTCTTTTATAATACATATTTATAACGCTGATTTAATATTAGTTAGTTCTTAATGTACCTATCGTATTGGATATTATAAAAAAATTAAAACAAAAATATAATTTTTTTCATTCTATCCAAATTATACCATAAATTTGCATAGTGCAGTGACGTATGTCATAATATTGTTATCAGTCTTTACTATCTTAGTTTTCAGATAAGTACATGCGCGGAGTACTTCGTTTAGTTTGGCAGACCATTAATATATTATATACTAATAATATATAGGTACTATCATAGTATGAATTACTCTTCAATATAATTGTTCGGAGGGGCTTGGAATAATATATTTTATTAGGAGTTGTACGTATAGTACATTATTAATTATCATCCTAAGTTATAAATTATATAATATAAAAGTAGTAAAATATATTGACTATATATATATAAGTATATAGCGGGAGTATTTAATATGTAGTTTTATCGAGCATAATTCATGACTAGTAGCCTAGTAAGCGTGCGCGGCTGAACTATCTGTTAGTTCATCTCGCCTATACTATTATGGATATAAGCAGCATAGTTAGGGTTTATATATTAGGTTAATTGAGTATCAAAATAGGTTTTATTGTTATATATAATATATATAATGTCAATTTTTATAATATATATATATTATAGTATTTATAGTAGCTAATATTATCATAGTATAAGTACTTCATATTATTACGTCTGAGATTACATAGGTGATATTGATGCTCGTATTTAACAGTGTGCAATTTAGAAAATAAAAATATTGAATATTTCTCACTACTAATGAATGCTGATGTTGAACTCAACTATTATTAAAATCTCGCCTATGAATTTTAATAAGGCCGTGAGGTGCAACTTTAAAAAAAGAGTACAACCCTAATAACTTTTGTATCTAATCTATTATATATATATATAATAGTATATAATGATATTTTATAATAATATACGTGAGCTATAATATATATATATAATGTATTATATATATATATAATTATATAATATATACGATATATATATTATATATAGAGGTTCTATGTTTCAATTATTTGTAAATTTATAGTAAATTTATTTTTGTATTTTGACTTTCTGAGTAATCCAATTTTAAAATTAGAGAGCGGAAGATTAGAGAGAGAGAATTAGAGAGAGAGAAGAGAGAGAGAGAGAGAGAGAGAGATGGAGAAAAAGAGAGAGGAAGAAAGAGGAGAGAAGAGAAGGACGGAAAGTGCCACGATAGAGGGCAAGTGAATGTGAAAAGTCGGAAGAGATAAGAAGAGAGAAATAGGCAGAAGATGAGAGAGATGAGAAGGAAGAAGCGAGAAGGATGAGGAGAGAGAGAGAGTAAGAATAGAAGGAACGAATGAGAAATGAAAAAATCCACCAACGCAGATAGAGAGAGAAAGAGAGGAGAGAAGAGAGAGAGACAGAGAGAGAGAGAGAGAGAAGAGCCAGAG
>JABUQX010089669.1:0-27500 GCA_015478945.1 Trachelipus rathkii
TTGGTAATTTTTTCGAGACTGGTTCTAACTGCTTGATGCAGAATATATGTAAATGCTGAATTTGTCCATACGAAAAACTCAGTAAAGAATTCAAAAAGTGTATTGGAAGACAGCGACTTAAAGTACAGACTGAAAAATAATTAGAGAACAAAAAAAACGAAGCACGGACTGAGAGAAGTTCAATAACCATCACCGAGCTAACAAGAACCGACATAGGGAAACGAGGCTTAATCTTTAAAGTTGGACACGATATTCCATTTGTCCATAAAAACCTTTATCGTACCACCGCTGACTTATTACCAAAAAATGTATACAGACTGGTGTTCGAGAAAGTGGGCCAGTCGATAACTCATTTATCTGTGCTAAAAAAGCACCCTTCTAATGCATATGCCAACAGAATCAGGCGTGTAGTACGTCATATAGTACTTCAAGTAACGGTAAAAGGGGCTTGGCTTACGCCTTGCCAAAAGGAGACCAGAAAAGGTAAGGAATGCGGTATTCTAGCGCTACGCTAATACCCTGATTTTTTCAAGGAAAGCGTACTATATGCAAATGATTCCTTAAGACAAATAACGCTAGTTTGATGATTCATCTGGCAGTTGGACTTGTCGTACGAGCAACTTAAATAAAATCACGAAAGTAGCCAAGACCCGGCATGGTGCCGCAAAAAAATGCAAAACAATCAAAATCCAGTTTATGCCTTTTGCGTCTCTATCCTTGACGTGAGCTAACAATATAAGCAAAGCGTTTAATAAATACTAAATAACGGCTCTTACACAGCCTCCCACTCCGTCTTCAACAAAGGAGAAATCGAAGAACCTGCTCGTATTTTACCACTGCCACTCCTGACACTATGCAGGACCTAAGTGGCCTGATTAGTTCCTGGTAGCTAAGCGCCTGATTGCAACAGTAAACGCTTGGCTCCGAAGCAGTAATTATGCAAAATATATGTGGATTGCGTAGGAAGCATCTAACTGTTAATCTAAGCCTCTCTAAAAAAGGAACTGGGAATCGCGGGTAATTGAGGCAGAGGATGAACACCAATAAGAACAACACTATCCTGCACCATCCGATATGGATGAGAATAGCCCACAGCGGTTGTGCCAACAAATAAAGAGACGGCCACAAAGGCATAGGTGGAGTCAAAAAGACGTATAAAGCTCTCGTCTCCTTCAAAATGATGTGGTCGATGAGGAGATCTATATCAGGAGAAGTGAGGACCCCAGGGAGTGTGTAAACGGCCGTGATGAGTCACGTATTCATTCAGGATATAGAGGATTAACCGTTTTAAAAGAATTAATACAAGAAGTTTTCACTACAAATATTTATACCTGGAGAGAAATTTTAATCAGTCCAAGGGATGGTACCCCAAAAATATCTTGAAATAAAGGCGTACCCTATAACTTTTATATCATGTAAAATTTAATTCTAGATTTTTATTTGGCTGTTATAAACAGCCCATCCTTTCAATTTTATATCCATATAGCAGGAAGTAAAACACCATTGGACTAATCCCACAGCTGGACTGGTAAGAGGAAGCTGCTTCCAACCACAGATAGTAGATAAAGAGGACGCTGATTAACCACTCGTCAGGCTCCTGTATACAAAAATAAAAATATCTATGCAGTACAAGTTAATAGCAACAATAGAAAGATAACATGTATGATATAGAAGGCTAGACATATAGGTTTCAAGCAAAAAAAGGAATTCAAAGAAAAATTGTTAATGCCTGGCCTGAAAAAGCTCAATAGAGGCCAACATCCTGAAATTATCAAACTCGACTCAGAAACCAAAGAAGTTGGAATATTAGCAGTAGTTGTAGGATTGTGCCAGACATCAGTTATGCGAGAAAGATTTTAAGTCCAAACACAAGAAAATTTTAGAAGATTGTACCTGTTATTGCACCAAACAAAAAAATCCGTAAATTAGGTGTAATAAAGCAGACTTGAAATCAGTTTGCAAGAATCAGTATGAACAGTGTTCAGCCAATGGCTGAAAAAAAAACTAAACATTTAAAATACCACCACATAAACAAACAAAGACGACATCTAAATAGGAGCTTGACATCAAAAACCGACTTACTTTTGAATCCTCTTGGCCGATCCGTGAGCATATTAAATGAAATTATGCCCGGAGAAAAGCGCCACGGAGTTAATGCATTTTATGACCTTTACATACCTCTGAACAACAATAAGATGCCAATGTTTTCGGTGTCCTTGATCCAAATGCGCAAGCCTTTAGTCCTGTAGCTCTCTTTTTGCCCAGACATCCCACCACCACTCTAAAGGATTGCCTTATATCCAAGGCCGGGTAGTATGTAGCTACAAGTTTGTAGCTAAGAACCCATACCAATGGTTCACAAAGAGGCTCAACCGGTGTAAAAGAGAAAGGGTATTTTCTAAGACTGTGTAAACCCATAGTTACAAGAATTCGAACTTAGGAATCTACTCTTGAGCCCAAGACCTTCATGTATATAATCTCCATCTTTTCATGAATTCCGTTGAGATGAGCAAACCCTAATTTGTATAAAACTTTGCGCCTAAAGATCAGGGGAATATATATGAATAGAAGAAATTAAGTAAGACCAAGACACAGTGAAACCCGAAACTGGCCAAAAAGCTGTTAGGATTTAGCAAACACCACGCTGTTCTACGCAATAAAAGCAGTAAACATTTCTTACTTAGTTTGCAGAATTCTAAGTTACTTCTGTACCAAAGGTATTGTAGGAGCCCTTTTGTTATAAAATATATTTCTAACAATTGTGAGCATAAGTCACAATTAAAATGAAAGGGGACATTGTTTGTCTAATTCAACTACGCTTGGTTTTTTCATTATAGACGCTGGACATTGGACCCTGGGACATTTAATATTTGAACTTGATGGTATTACAGTAGGGCATTTAAGAATATTATGGCCAATTTCGACGACTCAAACGAGCTGCTCAATGCATTGGGAAGCTGAATAAACACTACAATTTACAAATCATATTCAGGCGTTGTACCAAATACCAGTTACGTAAGGTGTTAGGCGAAATCGTTGGATAAATTATTCAATTCTATCCCAAGCAGGTGAAATCAGCTCTAGGTAAACGTTTCCCCATGCGGTGGCAGATAATACCAATCAACCCATAATCCCCGTAGTAATACAAGTATATTATAATGCGAAGAGATAAACAGTACAAATCAGGACAAAGCTTACTTTTTTTAACCTCAAAACTATTCACAAAGTGACAAAAAATCGATTAACTGTGATTTTTTAGCCATGCGTATGAAACCCTAATTTTCACCAAAACCTTCTATAGGTAAAATCTATGATAAATTCTAAGTCATCACCTATCTAAATTCCCAGTAAAGGGAAGCCCCTATTCAATCTCTAGATCGAAGGGACCCAAATAAGAGCAATCACAGAACCCACAGCTATAATAAGCCGTCATTAAAACGATAACGCCATAATCCTCACATAAATAAAGAACATATTATTGGTGAATTAGAGGGTTCCATCATAAGATTATAGTAAAGAAAATGGACCCACTTTCACCATTCTACAAAATCAAGGAGCTTGTATCCATAATAGATAATAAATCTAAGATACCGTGAACTTAAGATGTATTTTAAATATATATACCTTGACTATTGTAAGCTCAATAATAACTAAATAGCCCCCGTGTAGTGGATTTAGTTCTCATTTAATGTAATAATGACGGATTAATGCATAATGATCACCAAATCTAGGCATATCATGATGTACCAAACTAAAGAATTATAATATTTGATACCTCTTAGGATTACCTAATTATAACTTACATCTGATCATATTTTACCATACGTAAATTACATCGACACGGAGTTTATATTTTTCCGGATTAGTTATTTCATCGGTAATTCGATATTAAAATACTGTAAAATAAAAATGATCGACGTGTATTTCATAATTACATATAGACGCCGTGTATCAAGTATTTATATAATTACATATAGACGAAGGTGTATCAATGTATTCAATGTATTTAAAGGTGAATGAGCTTAATGTTGTTTACCTGCCTCTTTATTTGTTTTCTATATAATAATATAATATAACTAATACAATAATTAACATGTTTATTAAAATATATAATAATTATTAAGTCTAATTATAATATAATAAAAAGTTATATAAAATTTTTATAGTTATTTATTTTATAATCCTTAATATATTATTAATATTACATTTAATATAAATTGGAACTATAGATTATCTATTTAAATAACTTAAGCTAAATAATAATTTATTATTAATCATAATATATAGTTAATTATTACTTATAATTATAACTAATACACAACCGAACATGTATTAATAATAACTAACTATAAGCCTTTACATTATAATTAAAGTATTATAGAATAAATAAAGGATAAATAAATATATAAACCTTAAGATATTATAATATTATATATATAATCTTAGTAAATTATATCTATATTATGCGATACTAGTGTATTAATATATATTTATACTATATATATATATCGATCACTACCAATGAAACAGTTGCATAAAAATTGATAACCACTAATCATATATATAATATTATAAGAATTACGCCATATAATAGAATTAATAGCAAAATAGACATGAGAAACTGATAATCACAGAAAATGAAAGTATGAAAACTTATATCTGTATAGTGAATATATAAATGTCTTAGGAAAAATTTGTATTGCGAGTGGAAAGTATTTATATCAGTAGTAGGACAATTTTATATTTTATAGATAATACAAAGTAATTACAATATTATTTATAGAATAATAAATTATATTAATAATGTATATACCATCTAAGATTCAAATCCAGGTCAGTTGGTGGTGGACTAAACAGTGACAAGCCCATCCTATCGTATTTCACTCTATAATGGTGACTTAGCAAATTAATAATTAAACAAATTTATTGATAGACGACCACTTAAGCATGTCATGATGTGAAAGTTTATTGTGGTACTTAGCAACAAAGTATCTTCAACTATAAAAGAAATCTCAGTCGATTAGAGCCATGGTCACAAAGAATTGTTACATGCCAATTGTCGAGACTCGATCATTCCATATAGTGCATCTTGCGATACTTGTAATCTAAATTTGTGCTAAAAATTACATAAACGAACGCAACTTTAGCATTCATAAAGTGGTGATCTAAATGTTCGTACATTAATTTACTACTTAATTATTGTTTTCCAAATGTTTTTTCTTTTTATCATTTCCTACGGTTATAGAATATCTAATTGCTACGCATATTAATGTAACTCCTAAAAAAAGAAATGGTCCCAAGCTTAGATATTTAGAAACTGCAAGTAAACAAATACCAAGTCCCGCAAGTTAACTCCAAATAAAAATGAATTATATCTTACAGTTGCACTAGTACCAAAGTCACATAGTACTAATGTACCAAATTAGATATCCCAAGCATCCACATGATGAGTTAAACACCTATATATATGCAATTATATATACTGGTTTATACATATATAGTATATAATAAATAGATAAAATAATATTTAGTTAATATATATAATTACTATAATATTACTATTACTGATAATAATATAAATATGAATGATTAATAATAATTATATGAAACGTATATAATATGATAATACTAATAAGTATATATAATATATATATATATATAAATATATAATATAATATATAGAATATATATTATATACTATACGTTATATTCCATATTAATTATAGGATATATTATACTATATACAGTATATAATATATATATATATAATATTTATAAATATAATATTAGTAATAATAAGTAATATATACCTACCTATATATATATTAATGTGTTTAATAGTAAATACTAATATATATATCATATATACTATATAATTAAAATCCTATAGATAATTAAACCTTAATACTATAACATTACCTGAAATTATAACTCCCTAAAAAAATATATAAACATTGACATAAGTAAAAAAGTGAATTGCAGAAAATCACGTAGGTTTTGTTCCAATAAAAAAAAATCAATCCAAATATTAAAAGAAATATAAAGATATTTCTATTCTCCTCGAAATCCCGATAATAAAATGCATAATGCTGGGCCACGTGAAACCAGTATTAAAGAAAACATCCTTTCGTAGCAATATTCTGATGGATACTAATATATCAGAAGTATATGATTTATAAACAATAAGAGACTTAGTTTGCATACAAGACTTCCAGCGTCAAAAATTAGTCATTGGCAATGTCTATTACTAAAAAATGGAATCCCTAACGTCCCAATAGATCCAAATCGTAAACTAAAATTTGCAAGTGTGCCACAGTTTGATTTAAATATAAACACTCCCAGCCATAGGTGAATGCGGATAATCATTTAATAAGAGGCCTAACTCTGGTTATCCAAAAGTACTAAAGGGATTAAGGCGTCTTTTTATCCCGTTGTCATGTGTGGTGTTTGATTTTCCTTTAAATTCTGATGCATACCTTGCTTAAGAAGACTAGACTTCCATGACCCGGTCATCAATATGTATGTTTGATGGCTTGAGGTAAGGTATCCGCTTATAGTGCGATGATTTTAAGCGTAAACTTTGCCTCCATGCCATTTCGGTTAAGTACCTTTTAACTATTCCACTCTTAAAAACTAGATGAGCCTTATACGGATATCTAACAATAAATAAAGACAAGTGTTCAAATTATTGGTAGGTATAAAAGGATTGATTTGTCGCTTTGCGTCCAAGTTGCAATTAAGACGCATCTGAGTCAGGAGGATGGATGGCGTCCACAATACGCAATACCTATACGCGTCACCATTCCTTCACCTAAAGAGGTAAAAAGATTCAAGCCATCGGTCGGCGAGCAGATGGTAACGTTAATGATAATAAGAGTAGAAGAATAGTTAGGAAGTGTATACAGTGACCTCATAAGTAATATAATTAATGATCTAGATAGTATTATATAATTAGGGACAATAATAAGTGAAATAGAATAGTATACTATATGAGGTATTAAAAGTATGCTTAAAAGTGTAGATAGTAAGTTACTGATTAAGTAGAACTGTCGTGACCAGGATACAATGAGTAGAAAATATAGTAAAATATATTATTATATTAAGGAAAATACATTATGCACTCAAAATAGTTTCAGAGCGTCAACCAGTATTATATATACTAAATAAGGAGGAAAGATATATATATAAATAGAGTATAATATTAGGTATATATGAATAATTCAATTTGAGGTAAAAAGAGTAAATTAGTAGATGGATAATTAGTACACCTAAAGTTACTTTAGTAAAACCTAGATTACTTATTAGTAGGGCATAAAGATAATTATAAACTGTAAGATATGAGTAATTCATTATCAGGGTACTAGTTGAGAGCTATAATAGAATAGAACTTATTGAGAGTAAGTGAGTGTATCCTCAAATAGAATACACAATGAAACAGAATACAATAAAATCATACGTCAACGAGTATAGGTAGGACGTATGAACTAGAGAGAATAATAAATAAGGCTAAATCGGACTACGGAATAGTAGCTATATGGTGAAAAACACCGTTATTACGTTATAAATAAATATTAAAATAAAGCATATTACATAATATAGTAAGAGAATAAAACACAAAATCAACTGATAATACAAAATCAGAAAATATTAAAAAGAAAAGGAAAAAATAGGAAATAACCAATAAATAGATTACAACAACAGAATACTAAATTAAATGGACTTTATCGTCCAAACAACATTGAGGATATTTTATGAAAATCTTAGGAAATAATTATAATAGAAAATGAAGAAATCATAAAAAGTACCAATCCAAAAACAAGTAAAAAAAGGGAAAATATAATTTGTTTTGTCCCATATCAACCGGACACCAAATATCATATGGGAGATAGCGAACCGCCATTTGCGAAAACAACACCACCGAGAATCGTGATGCGCTTTAATAGGTATACGAGTAAAGGGGGAAAAAAATCAGGTGAAGGTTGAAAAACAAATATGGTATCCACTAATGGGCTAGCTAATAATCTAAAGGTGGAAATAAACTCAATACCTCACAGTAATTCTAAAATACGCCTAAGTAGCTATTTTGAAATGCTTTCATTCATCATTTTTGAATACATTGAACTATTTACGAGCATTCAGAACTTTCAACAATACTCTGAAACTATAAGTAGTTTCATTATTATATAAAATTATAGATGTTTGTATATTCACTCAGACGAAATCGGGCGCTTAAACTCAAGTAATAATTCTCCTCCAGGCATTTTGTTCTACTTTATCTCAGGAAGGTGATCCGTCAAGTGACAGCTTTGAATTGAAGGAAGAGTTCAACTTGCCGGGAAATCCAGAACCTTTTAATGCTTATAAGGAGGGAGATAATAAAATAGATGGAACAAGAATTACTGTACATACGATGACTAGAAATCTCAACCCGAATCGAATGAACTGTAATATCAATATTGGCAATCGAATAAGCTCTTAACTATTGAAAAACTGAATAATTGGTATATTGTTGGAATCACAAGATAATAATAAAATAAATAAAGTAAATAAAAATAGAGAGCGTAATAATAATAAGTCTAAGGAATGTAAAATATTTATCGATACTTCAACGACACGCAGCTATGTCCCGAATGACCAGATAACACCACCAGTGGCAAAGTTCAGGATATAAGGAAGCTCTCCCCCGATAGAGTGGACAAAGGGAAGTGCAAAGACGAGAAAGGAAACAGCCGAGCAAAGGCATAGAAAAACTTGCGGGCACATGAAATAAACAAAAAAAAAAAAGAGAGCACAATAAAAACAAACCCGTACCTCGCAAGAAGAGATAATTAATAACGTAATACAGTGCAGATATCACTATTAGAAGTATTGGATAATAGATATATAGAGATAGATATCGGATGAAAAACATAAATTAAATAAATAAAAAAAAAAGCAAATAACTTAGTAAGGACTCCCCTAAAGAGGCATATCAGTAGGTGAAAAGAGGATTAAAGATCAATAGATACTATAATAACATACGAAGGGCAAGGGGGTAAATCTAATAGTACCAAATGTCAGCATAATTTAAAGCGTATAAACCAATAGGTAAACATGAAATACATAAACAAGAAGGAAATCACGACCGTTGCGCGAAACCCTAGGTATTATAAAAACGTCACAATATAGTAATGACGAATAATTCATAGGAGAAACATAAAACATATTATAATACTAGGAAAATGATAAACTAATAAGGTAACTGAAAATATCGATGGAATATAAATTAAATACATTCAATATAAGCGGGAAATAATCCAATTATAATATAACTAGTCAGGAACAGCATAAAAACACTATTAAGTAACGGTATACAACGATGAAGCCTAGATGAACTCATAATCACAATTAATATATAATACCTCACAGATATGGAGCGGCCCAGCTATAAGACGGAATCGATGATTAGCGTAATAGTGCAAAATATAAAATAAGGCGGCCCGTGGTGTGTATAATGATATAAAAATCGAGGTGATCGCATAAATAAACATTAGCTCAGTATTAGTGTATATATACTAGAGAATTAGTACATAGCTATATGCTACGTGCAGCCGAAAAATATATTATCATAAACAAAATAATGCTAAAATTCATAACATAGTAGATATATTATCATTATCATTAACATGGGGTTGGAGTGTACAAATATACATATATACAGTATGTAATACCGTATCTACTAAGTCAAACTACAAATAAGTAACCTATACGTAATACTGACGCTGAAAGCATCAAAGGGCTCGAAGTATAACGCGGTAAACGCTTAAAACAATTAAGTAGCTTACCTATACTCACCATACGATAACTAACAAGACAATAAAGCTAGAAGTATAGAGAATATAGTAGACTACTCGTAGGGAAGAATCAATATGTAACGCTAACAATAGTTATATACCCCCATTCCATAAGCCGCCATTACGGTATATTAACATGGAAAGATTCCCACTATGTACTAGTCAATCATGACCTAATTCCTCTAGGTTAGCAAATAAAAAATAATAGGAATCCGTACGAATAATAATCCACCTAGAGGCTAATAGATAATACCCGTTAAATACATGAACTATAAGTATCAGTCCTAAAGATAAGTTATAAATGAAAAGGGTAGTCTGTCTTACCTATAGTTTAACTAAAACACTAGATATATAAATTTTTCATGACGTTCACAATAAACGAAAATGACTATGTATGTCAAAAAATTTCATAAATATAACACAAATATATTGTCAGAAAAATATATAATATAATTCTCCAAACTGACAGATAATTATATGACAACCGGTAACAGCCTGAGTCAAAATACTAGATTGAAAGAAAATGGATAATAAAAACGTCAATATAAATGAATAACACAACATCAATATAAAGTACAAAATAGTATAGAAAAATGTTGTAAAGTATAGTGTATTAAAAGAACACCTAGTGATAGCCGAAAATATATAAGGAATAAAAAAAGAAAAAAAAGACTCAACCAATTTGTACTATAAAAAGGGGGGAAAATCGAGTAGAATTACAAATAATAGGTCAAAAAAGAAGTTTAATAAAAAGGTGTAAGCATGACAAGTAAAAACTAGTGTAAATCCATAAAAAGATAAGAAATTATAACGAAAATGAGGTATTATAATTAAAAAAATATATATATTACTATCAATGAGTAGCAATATAGTTCGTCAGAGCAATATAGATAGCCCGAAGTAAAAACAAATGGAATATTAACATAGTTATTATTATTATTATTGTAAATTCTCATTATATAGCTTATTTAGAGCATAATATAAATAGTTATAAACTAATATTAATATAAACAAAGAATAAATATAATACACAAATTATCAGTCAGGGAATTAAATAGCAATTGTAGTCTATCTTAATTACGAACTTTCTCCTCTAGAACTATGGGTCAGGTCAGGTCAGGTCATTCAGCTGATATTATGTTATATTATTTGATGATTTTTTCCCATGAAATTTTTTCCACAACATCTCTCCAATAACATGGAATCATTTATGATCAGTAAGGGATAGAAAACAGTGCTCAACGTATTCTAAATGTCTTTTCAAGATATTTGATGCGAAGACGTGGTACTAGGTTATACCCTGTGCCCATCTGGATACGTTATTTAGATTTATAGGGAAAGTAAGAAGAAGATTCGAAATGTGTAAGAAGTAGGAAGAGAGTAGGAGGTAGAACGAAACCTTGAGGAACACCACTACTACAGGAAAAGAGAGTCGCCAAATTAATTATTATATTATATCAAAGTTAAGAGATTTGAAAAAAAAAAAAAATGAGAAGCAAATTTAGGAAATCCAATAGGAATGAAGCTCAAAAAAGCAGTGATGGATGCAACTACCTGACCAAGGCATTGACAATACAAATTACCGTAGAAGACCACAGAAAAAGAGCAAAGAATTTCACCTGCGACTTCAAGCGTAAAACTCAAAACCGGCTTCAGAAAAAGGAAATGAGAATGCAGTTGTCCGTGAATATGAGAATTAAAATGGAACTTTAATAATTCCAACGTCTCTTGGCCTCTTGCAGATTTCAATGAAACTTAATTTCCGATTTTCATGAAACTTACATGAAATGTTTAAAATGAGATGTAAGGAAAGAAAAATGTTTAAAAAAGAAGCCTGAAACTGAAAAAAGTTATGGTGTCTTCAAATTTTATTTCTACTACTCTTAATGTTACATGTTTCTTTTTTTAAAACTTTTTAAATAGATTTATTACGGTGTTGAAACAATATTTAATTGCTATATTACTACCACTCATGGGTCGGGAGTACGAGAGTCGAAGCTCCCATTAAAAATACGTTCGTGCGCCATGTATTTGTATCGTCGATTCCAATGGATTTTATTAGCTCTTCTAATTAAATAAAACCCTTTCTGGCCAAAAATTTTGAAAGTGAATTTGAAATGAAATTTTTGGGTCTCCCTCCGATGGTTTTATCATTACAATTTTCCTTTACAAAAATATTTACGATATTTTCATATATTTTCAATTATTTTCAATTATTTTCAAATTATCTTCAAATATTTTCAATTATATACAAATATTTCCTTTACAAAATATTTATTGCATTTTCAGCAAATTTTCATTGAAATCAGAGAGAGGCGTTAGAATTAATAAGGTCCATTAAAATTACAAATAAACTTTAGTAACAATACAAGTGAGGGAGAGTTACTGGTCAGTAATTAAGAGAGATCTAATATAATGAACATTTTGTTTTCTAGTACAGGGGTCTCCAAACGTTTTAGCCTAAGGGCCACAGTGACTCCTCTACTAAGTCCCAAGGGCCAAGACCTAGGTAGGTATCATACCAAAGTTTAAATTCAGACGGACAAGTGCGATCTTAAATGCGAAATATAGTGCGACTACTTTGTTCTTTGTGACTATAGTTTCTTAGTGAAAATACTGTGTTTAATTGTGCATTGTACTGCGAGGCCGGATTAGACCTCACGGGCCCGTTGTTTGGAAAGACCCTTCTAGTAAACGGAAAAATAATAATAATAATAATAATAATTAATATAATAATAATAATAATAATAAGTGTAGTTAATAATAATAGATATAAAATAATAATAACGATAAATGGATAATGATTAATCGTTAGTGATGATAAAGTGATAATGAGTAATGATAATAAATAAAATTTGGTAAATGAATAAATAGATGTGTAAATGATTAATGCATGAGATGATACATTTGATAATGATAATGATAATAATATGAATGTAATATAAATGTCAAACATTTTATAATGAGTATATATATAATAATAATAATAATAATAATAATGATAGCTAAGTAATAAATATGTGAAAAATAATGAGTAATAATAGATAATAAATAAAAAATAATATAATAACTGATAATGATAAATGATAATGAATAATGATAATGATATTGATAATGATAATTATAATGATAATATAAAATGATATAATATAATATAATAATAATAATAAAATAATTAATTAATAATAATTAATAATAATAATAATAATAAAAATAATATACGAAAGGATCACCATACGGAAAAATAGAAAAAAAAACGTTGCAAATCAAAAAACCAAAAAGCTGAGTCTAACAGTAAATATTTTAAAATCAAATAGATTCTACTTTGTAAATTGAGTATTAGATATTTCCTCGAGAATAATTATAAGCATCTCAGAGTCTCAGTAAAGATAAAAAAATATTGTCCCGAGCTTCACACTCGCATCGATATACAGCTCTCCACACAAACATACTCACACCACTACCAATATTACTTACCTGAAACAAAATTCAAACTAACGCCACCTGTCAATCTGTTTCGATTCAATTTAAATTTAAATTGCTTCTTTCAGTAACGGGGTTTTTCTTCCGTTTCGTTACCCTCGGCATAATAAGAAGCTGACTGGCATTACCAAATCTTCATCGCGTAGTATGGATTATATTGCTCAGGTTCAGAATGTGAAGTTATTGTTAGGTTCCATAACTGATGTTCATAGGTCTAGGTTTATTATTATATAAACGGATTGTATATATATAGTGTGTGAGATGTATGATTATGAGTAGCAAATATCGACTACCGTATAATGAGTAGGGTACCGATAAGAAAATAGTTTGGATATATTGATGATCAGAAATAATAATGGAATGCCTGGATGAAGTATTAATGTGGATTCGCAGTAAAGCGAGAAGAGGAAAGGTTGCCTGAATATACATAGGATAAAGTGTATATTAAATAATACTGGGGTTTTGTGAGAAGGTATGGATGTAACCCACTTAGCCTAAGTTATTACTTCAAACACCACTAATTACGAGAATGTCAATTAAGTGAGGATCCATTCGCTGGTTTCTCACGTGTGAAGCTCTAGGTGTTATGGGATTATTTTATGTAGTCAGTATAATAGACTGTAGTGACGATATTTTCTACTAATGTGGATATAAATTAGTTGAGCGGAGAGGCTGGGCTTTCTTTTTCTTATGTCATATTGTATATTCTATCTTTACAATTTTTCTGTTTCCAGTGACTAATGTTCGTACTTTCTCCAGTCTTGAGGAGAGAGATGTAGTGTTATATAGTGATGATATATTTAATATTTATATATTTATATATATATATATATAATATATATATATATATATAATATTTATATATATATAGATATATAGATTATATATATATTATATATAGTATATTATATATAATATAATTTTTGTTAATACTTAAATATATATATATTAATATATATAATTATATATATATATATATAAAAATATATTTAATTATATATTAATATAATATAAATATAATATATAATATATTAATATTAATTTTATATATTTAATATATTGTATTATATTAATATATATTAATATATTATATAAATATATATATATTATATATATAAATATATATATATATAATATAATATACTATAGTATATATTATATAATTAACTAATATTATAATATATATATATATATATTATAATATATATATATATATATATATATATATATAATATAGTATATTATATATATATATATATATATATATTTATATTATAATTAATATATTTATATATATAACTAAACCGTTATATATATATATTAATATATTATAATATATATATATATTTATATATTTAATATATATTATATTAATGTCAATGTTTATTAGATTGTTTTAGGGTAATTTTTAACTCATAAATTGATATGTAACTTATATAGGAATACCGATATATAGTACTTGTACTTGTAACTTAATATATATATATATATGACTTGAGAAACATTAATTATCTTAGTAAAGTACTTGTACTTAATATATAGCGTTATCAAATTGTATTTGAAGTAAAATGAAACATTTGTGTACGTACTTATTATGTACTGATGTATGTATTTGTGCACGCTACTTATATTCACTTAGAATAATATATAATATATAAATATATATATATATATATATATTAGTTAAATAATATATTTTACATTATGGATAATAGAAATTTATATACATATACTATATATATTATATATATAGATATTATTACAATTATACGTTATAATTAGTATATTAATATATATATATATATATATATTATAACTATATTAATTATATATTAATATATATATATAATATTTATATTATATTAATATATATTTATTATATAATATATATAGTTATATATTATATATATATATATATATCTATATTATATATGTATATTTATATAATATAATTATATTATATATATATATATTAATATTAATTATTATAACTATTATATATATACGTAATTAATATATATATTTATAACTTAATATTATACTATAAAACTATAATATTATATATAAATCGTTTGTATTTAAGGTAAATAATATAATATATATACTATTAATTATATTATTATATATTTATAATATATTATTAATATATTATATTATTATTTATAATATATATTAATAATATTTAATTATTATATATATATATATATATATGATATATATAATTAGCATTATTTGCTATCAGTCACTTCCATTTATTCCTTATAATGAGGTCTGCTTATTTATTAAATTGACTTATGGAATTCAGCTTTTACAATCGTACCTTATTATTCATTTTTTGCGCCATGAACTTCAGTGTTTCCATTCTAAAACCAGCCTATTTTAAAGGACGACCTACTTTTTTCATAAATTTCTAGAAACTTCTCGGTTTTAAATCTATTCTGAGCTTATCTGAATAATAATAATGACTTAGTAGTTAAAGAGTAGTTAATGTTAGGATATTAAGTTTAGTTAATGTTTCATCACTGTTTTGCGAATTATAGTTTCAGTATATAGTAATTCCTTTCTCTTGAACTTCCTGCAACCCTTTTATACAAATGGACCACGTTGCAAGTGCAGATTAAGCTTTTTGTTTATGTGTATTTATGTCAGATTTAAAGGGCATTTTTCTCTTTTAAGAAGTAGTTATCAATATAAACAGCAGGATTTAAGTATTAGAATTATTAATTTTATTGTCAATGAGGGAAATTTTCTCTTACTAGTTACCATGGAGTCTATTTATTTCTTCAGCATACTTATATCAGCTATTGATATAGTTATTTAAGGTATGGTATTAAAGGTTGAAGTTAATATAGAATAATATTATACAAATTTCAGAACATAAGGTGCAGTTTAAAAAACTTTTAATGTTAAATACAGTTGTGTGCGTCAATTTCTTTCAGTGCAAGTCGTCCAAAATTCAGTTTCACTTACAGGTTGAGAATATTGATAGCTCACCCACTCAGATACACAATTCACAACTTGGGTAAGTTCATTAAATATTTATCTGACTTTCCAATTTCTACATCTTGAAAGTTACCTAGGCCCGACTCCGACTCCGACTTCCACCCTCTTGAATAATATTATCCGACTCACTGAACTCCTCGAACTCCGACTCCACCCTCTTGAAAATTACTCTAATACATATCCGTACTCTATATCACAACCATCGTTCATATATAAATTAACTAGTACTCCCTACATCACTCCGCGACTCGAACTTAGCCGAACTCATAGGACTACCGACTCCACAACCCTGATTTGAAGTACTATTACTTATTTTTTAATTTTATGATATTTTTAAATCTATAAATAAATAAACTATCATTTTTATAAGGTATAATTATAATAATAATAAACATTAGAAAATAAAATACAAAATTATATTTCGGCATATAAATGTAAGAATGTATTAATTTAGTAGGTAAATATTTATGTTTGTCACTTACTTGACGATCTATTATGCGAATACTGAATCTTTTCAAGAGGTATCGTTGCTCAATATTATTACTCACTCAATAATTATGAGTTCAATTGCACTTATTGTGATGGAGAAGAGGATATAAATGGATAATCTATTGTTATTTATCGATATAAGAGGAAACTTAATATAAAAACGTATGGTGTAGTTTGAGTCTCTCGTAGAACTCTGATGAATGTGTCAGCTTCTCTATAATCACTAGAATGTGAAGGACATCAGACGTCCTCTCGCCTTACTTCCCACACGAAAATAAATATCACTCGCTGAACGGAGGAGAGACTTGCGTATGTAGTGCCTGAGGAAGATACAGTATGATGGGGAAGTGGAGAACCTGTTAGCTTTATACAAATTCGACTCGGTTAGAACTATTATACATGTTGATAATTTAAAAGTAAAAAGGGACGGATCAGGAAGAATGGTCAGCTGAGTGTTGTGATGTGGATAGTAGAGGATACACCGTGTCTATTGTGTTTTAGAGGCTGCTCCTGCGACGAAGGGAGTCCACTGTTAACATGAGAGTCAACAAACACGCTTGATGACAGAACACGTGCAACACTCTACCTCACTTGAGTTACTCGACCTCTTCATCTCTACACATATCGTCGCGCTCTCTCTGGCCTTCTCTCTCTGGATTCTCTCTCTCTTATCCTTACTACTCTCTTCTACTTGCTCGTATGAGAAAACCGGGAGCGTTTAAAAAGCTAGCGCTTATAACAGTCTCACATATCTATCCTGAACGACACACAGAGCGCATGCATGTTAGATGGCATAAAGCTCCCGGTTTTCATTGTTATTACTCAGCGACGCGGAGTATCAAATTTAGTTCTCGACATTTACCGTCAGATTAGTAGTAGAGTAAAAACTTCCTTATGACTCTCAATTATTCATTATTGTATATATATATATAATATAATATTTATATATATAGATAATATATATGTATATATATTATATATATATATACTTTTAATATATATTATAATATTAATATATATATATAGATATAATATATATAATATATTATATATATATATATATTATATATATATATTATATATTATATATGATATATTAATATATATATTTATATATAATATATTAATATATATACTATATTATGATAAGGCTTAGTATAATTACATTTAATTGATTATGTCTTATACTATGTTAGGTTATTAGGTATTACGTATAAGGTTAATAAGGTTATAGTATGATTACATATGTGTATTATTGACATTAACTTTAATATTAGACATGAATCGGTTTAGATAATGGTTGGTGAATTGAGTTGCGATTATGAACTCATCTATACCCTACCCCTACCTACTAATATACTATCTGTACATACTCCAACATTATATCTAGACAGTATATTTTTCCTTTGGGCAAAATCGGGAAATTTTTCGATCATGCGTGTCTGCAGACATTCAAGGAAATAACTTCTCGTTTCTAACTAGATTTTGAATAAATCCGTTGACCCGAGGAATCTCTAATTACATCTAATAGAGTTTTGCTCACTTCTCGTCGAGAGTAATATAGTATATAATTTCTAGTGCAAGTGGTTTATACAAGCTCCAACTCTCTGGAGTATTTTTAACTTTAATATATAATAATTGAGTACTATAGGATCTAGAAATAATACCTCACATATAATATAGAATAACTCAACAATAATAGTTATAATTTTAATTATCAATAATTATAAATGAATTATACCTATAAATTAATTCGTGTATTATTAACTCCATAATATAGCACTCTCGAGTACTATTCAGCTAGTAAATGGTATTTAATTTCATCCCAAAGTTATAATAATCATATTAACTCTAAAAGTGTTGATATATGAAATAAATTAGAGACCCATATATAATAACCTTCTTCATGAGTTATTTATGGGTATAATAATATACGGGTTAGAATACCCAAAAATTTATTCATTAATAACTACTCGAAACATAATGAGGGGAAAGGGTATGAGTAATGTATAAATACTCTCAAGAAATTACATATAATACCCCTCTAAATAAATATAATGGACATAATAAATGATGGCATAACTTGTTAAATAATAAATGAATAAATAATAATAAGCAAAAAAACAAAACTCAATTAGATCATATCTAATATAATCAAAAAAAAAAAAGCTAATAAATAAACTAAAATAATAAATATATTCGCAAAAGTAGCTTCATAAGTTAAGAGGTTGAGGCTCGAATCTCCTGCATCAATTCATATATACTGATATGTCATAATCATAGAAAATAATTAATTTAACCATAAGATACTCTAACCTAACTCTATATTTTGTAACGTACTTTAATAACTTTTAGTTTTAAAATTAACCTAAATTTATATACCTATACTAAACCTTAAGCTATAACCTTTCACTTATACCTTAAGTACCTAATCTTAGTTTAACCACCTTAACATAACTATCATAGGGTAGAGATCTCGTGATACTTCTAACGCTATTTGGTTTTTATTACACCAATAATAGTTCCTAGCCTAGTGATACATCATATGAGTAACTCAAGTAACACTTACAGTTACCAATATCACAACTAGTTTAACAACTGATATCCAAAAATTTAAAAGCATGCATAATAAACTTATAGTGTTATAAATATTAATGTATTTCTCTCTAATCTAAGTGTTCTATATTCTAAGTCATCGTGATATTCTCAGCATGTATCTCTCCATATTTTATCATTTCAGTAAAATAGATAGGCCAATAAAAAAGTTTATTCTAACAACACTCTCAGCCTGTATGATATGTAGTAGTATTAGCGATAATAATAAATGCCCATCTGAAGTAAAAGCATATCGATGAATTGTTTATAGTGAATGCCGCTGCAGCCCAAAATACCTGATAAGTTAATTCACAGATTTTACGTAGAGTAGTTTATATGGATAATTAGTAGTAGTCGTGTGAGTAGGGCTCATGTGGACGGTAGTATAGATGTATGTTCCTACTTAGGTTCTCTCATAATAAATATTTCATAATGTGAGGAAGTGTCAAAATAAATTCGCGAAAATAGGGAACGACTCAAGATATCCTATTATTGTGCACTCAGTTTCAATCGTATACTAATGAATTAAATAATGACAACTATTATAAATATATATATATATATATGATATTATATATTATAATTAAATATATATATTATATAATATTTTATATATAATATTAATATATAATAATATATATATATATGGGAGTATATTATAATTTCTATATATTATAATACTATTATTAATATTACTATTATTATACTATTAATATATATATATATATATTATTATATATATATATATATATATATATATTAATATATACTATGGATTATTATAAATAAATAATATATATATAATAATATATATTATATATATATTATATATACTTATATATAATATTAATATATATTAATATATATATATATTAATAATATATATATATATTTATTATATATTTTAGAGAAGAATAAATTTTACTTATGTTTTAAAACATAGATTCTATTAGTTTTCGAGCTTATATATCTATGGGTAATTCATTTTCTAACTCATTGATGCTAACATTCATAAGGTTTAAGTATAATAATTATAAAATAATTCATACTATGTGGAGGTGTGGATAGGATTTGTATTAGAAAATAGTTATGAGCATTCACATAGAAGCGGCGGTAATTATCTTATTGTGTGGTTGTCTAATATATATATCTTATTATATACTTATCATTATCTGTCATTCCTTTATAAAGATAGTTATGTCATAAATATTAATTAATAAGTGACATGTCGTCACATTTCGTTTAATTGGCCTATAACATAATAATTAACATTTTTGGGTAACTATCATATAGATATAAGTTTTAAATCTCTACTCCGTACAAGTTGGAGTAATTTTTAGGGGGTAAAGAATCTCGCAAAACCTTTTTTTCAGATAGAGTTTATATATATAATATATGTGTTTGATTTTTGTTCTTACTACTTTGTTGTGAGTTTGAGTGATTTGAGTATAGCAATCTATAGAGTGCAAGAATATGATGTTCTCTCTCAGACGTTTTAAGTTATTAATCGAAGTATTACAATTGAGAAATTGATAAGAATCTGAATAGACACTATAACTTAGATTTTTATTTAATGTGTTAGCACATGTGGATAATTGAGTAGGAGTAATAATTAATACTTGTAAATACCTAAAGATAATAATAATAGAGATTAAGATATATCTTTTCGAGTTCGATAGTATATAAATTCTATAAAATACACCAATATAAAATTAATAACTATTAATATAATAAATAATCAATCAAAAATAATAACTGTGACACAGTAAATTTATCATACAATATAAGTAAGACCTGGAATACCAATCGTGAGTAAAGAATCAATTTTGTTTCGCTTTAGAAATGACAACTAGCAAACTGTTTCGAATCAATTAAAATTTTTTTAGTATCCGGCGGCATAATAATCATAATTAACCAGTGACATAAAGTTGCTTCTTCGCTGAGCAACAAAGTAATTTGAGATATTTTTTTGTCTTATAAATTGGGTATTTAAGAATTTCGTTTTTTTTTCTGAATTTTCATTGGTTTTATGCTTTTAATTTGTAATATTAACTGTTATTGCAAATATTTTTTTTTTCGATTTTTTTTTTGGTAGCAAATTACTTTCGAGTTGTGAGGTAAACTTGCGAAGCCCTTCCTCTCTGTGGCGATACTTGAAATATGTAGTTCCTTGAGCAAGTAAATTGCTTTCACTAAGACATGAACCAAGGAGCTGAACTGACTCTTTTGACGACCTTAAATCTCTGTGCGTGATTTAGATGTTTGGATTCATTTCTTTTAGTGTCCGGAGGATCGTGAGATGCTGAGATGCCACTATTATCAATCTTTCTTTCAGCCTCTTCAATGAAATTTTGGTCTGTGGGTATTGCTCTGTATTGGGTCTCCTAGATCATGGGGTACCAACTTTAAGGCGAATGGTACATCTTAATATTTTACACGATGTTTATTTTTCCTATTTACTCCTGAAATGTAATAGAATGAAAATCAGACAAAGGATAAAAACATTTATAAATCTAAATTCTATGAACATGTATATTATGTAATGTTTATTATTTAAATTTGTTCATAATAAGCGTTTCATTTTCATTTACCTTTCATAAATACTTTTTTTAAAATAATAAGGTAAGAGCTTGCCTTGTAAATTGGTCATTCAGAAGTAACAGTCCGTCAAATAATCTTTTCCTTCTCTCAAAATCATAGGAACTCCGAATTTAAATTTGAAACACATGTTATACAACATTTGTGAGGAGCAAGATGTTTATCCTGATCTTTAAGTATCCTTCCAAAATAAGAGTAATAGCATGATTTTGCAAAATTTTACAGCTAACATAGGAAAAGGAAATTATTATCTTCAATAACAAATCTGTTATACATAACAGTGCTGTTAATATTTGGAAATAAAACGAAATATAAACATTGAAGACAATAAATGTTGAAAAAGATTACGTTTAAAATAATGCCCATCAATGCTATCACTAAAAATCTTCTGACCATAGAAAAAATATAATTCTACGATGCTTCTTTCATGAGGGCAAAAATAAGATTCGAAAACGAAATAAAACTGTACATGAAGAACTCAAACTGGTAAAATATAAGAAAGTTGCGGTTTGTCAATTTTTTTTTATTTTATTCAATAATTCATAATGATAAAAAACGAATCATAAAAATAATAATAATAATAATAATAATAATAAAAATAATATAATATATATAATAATAATCAATAATAAATAATAATAATAATAATAATAATAATGAATAATAATAAATAATATAATAATAATATAAAAATAATAATAAATAATAATAATAATAATAATAATAATAATAATAATAATAATAATAATAATAATAATAATAATAATAATAATAATAATAATAATAATAATATTAATAATGATAATAATAATAATAATATAATAATAATAATAATAAATAATCAATCAATAACATAAAATAATAATAATAATAATAATAAATAATAATAATAATAATATAATAATTAATAAATAAATAATATAATAATAATAATAATAATAATAATAAAATAATATAATAATAATAATAATAATATAAAATAATAAATAAAATATAATACTAATAATAATAAATAATACTAATATAATTGGACGCTTGAACATTTTACATGAACTGAGAGAAAATTTTCATCGGAAAGGTTTACATCCTTGATATTATACTGCTTTAAAAAAATAAAATTTAATTTATTTTGGATAAAAAACAATTTCCTCTTTTTGTGCTTTGTAACTTTTTAATGTTTTAAATTAGTAAAGTGTAGATTATAATTATATAATATATATATAATATATATAATATATATTATATATATATATAATATATATAATATATATATATATATAATATAAAATATATATGATATATATATATATATATATATATATCATATATATATTATATAAATATATAATATATATATGTATGGATGGTCAGAATTTTTTAATGCTCCAGTATGTAACTAGAGAAGGGCAGGTCCTACAGTATAACAAATTATATATTTGAATCAGCCGAAAAATTCTAAGGATGGGATTTACCTTTTTTTTTTTTTTTTTTTTTTTTTTTTTTTTTTTTTTTTTTTTTTTTTTTTTTTTTTTTTTCTTATTCATCGAATAGTTAAAGTAATACCAAAGTCCTGTTTTTGGAAAGTCAAAAATTATTCTTTTTTTTTTAACTAAAGGAATACCATAAAGGGTTAAACCGAAAGCATGGCCAGGAGTCGGGTCTCTCGCCCTCCCGCGTGGACGAAGGGGGCGGCCTTAATCCCCCCTCCCGGGGATGGTCTCACGGACCCCCGCTCTTTGGTCCTTGTGGTGTCGCGGGGGTTCCTCCGACCATCCCCCCCGGGGTATGAAAGTCCCCCCTCGGTCCCCCGTCGGCTCGAGCCCGCTAAATGGGGGGGATATTTTTTTAAATTTTTCGACGAATAAAAAAAAAAAAAAAAAAAAAATTCCGCTCTTTTAAGTATATATAATATATAATATATTATATAACATATATATATATATATTAATATATATAATATTATATATAATATATATAATATATATATATTATATATATTTATATATATATATATATAATATATTTAATATATACTATCAGTTATATTCCTCAGTTTCAAAAATAGCATTTGCAGAAATGATAATGACCGTAAAAGCTCCCTTTTCTTTGATTTTTTTTTTCTTTTCTTATTTATAATTCGTAATAAATACCAAGAGCACCAACATTACTTAAGAAAATAAATTTTCAGTCATCTGAAGAGGGAAAGCACCTAATAATTATAATAATAATTATAATAATAATAAAAATAATAATAATAATAATAATAATAATAATAAATAGTAAATAATAATAATAATAATATTAATATAATAATATATAATAATGAATAATAATTATAATAATAATAATAATAATAATAATAATAATAATAATAATAATAATAATAATAATAATAATAATAATAATAATAATAATAATAATAATAATAATAATAATAATAATTCAAACTAAGAAAAAAAACTCATTTTTGATAATGCAACAGAAATCCCTGAGTTTTTACAATCGTAATATTTCTGAAAATATGAGCAAAATATAGCATGTTACAGGCACAACCATTTCGGCAAACCTTCCCATCACCTCTAGATTTCAGTCTTGCTTATCTATTTCGTGTATCATGAACTTTTGAGATTTTTGCTCAGTGTCATAATTATATAAAATAATATATGGTGATAGGCCTTCAAATTTTATGCATGAGTGAAAAAAGAAAGTCATCATTAATACTCCTTGGATACTTTAAATATAAGATTCATTCTCCCATTAATAATGAACAAATGCCATTGGTGCTTATGTATGAATAAGCATTCTCAGACTGAAGCAATAAGACTAATAAATTTTGAGAACTTTGAAATGAATAGAGTAATTTAAGTAATGAAAAGATTGAGGAATATTTTGTTGAATTAATAATAATTATTAATATTTAAATTAAAAATCGCTTCCAATATGAAAGGGCTGTTTACCAATTAAAACTCTGCAATTAGAAAGGGCTTGTTTTATTTTTCCAACTCTTAAAATTCAATGCAAAATTGTAGAAATCCACATACCATTAGCGAAACTCTTCATAGACAGCAATGAACGATGCTTGGATGCCCATTGATTGCAGAGTTAAATATGCTCAGTGAGAGTAAAAGAAGGCATTAAGAATAGACTGAAATAGCAAAGATGTTGAAACCAACCTTGTGGGATTTAAAAAACAATGGAATGTTTTCTGCAACTTGATGAGTCTAATATTACGTGATCAATTAATGCGTTTGCTATGTCTACTCCGCTCTGCCGTATCTACTTTGGGTAATTTTTTTGAAGAATTTCTCTTTGTGGGAACAAATGGCCCCCTCCTTTTCTTGACACAAAAGATTTTAACCAAATTTTTAAAGCTTGGATCAAATTTTTAATACCTATCCACAAATATTACTGCATGTTTATAATTATTGCATATTATTGAATGTTTAACATGTTTTTTACAATGTTCATGAATACCATTAGAGAGACGAGTTTATCATGATCAAAGGGAGACAGCAGCTGACAGCAAAAGCATTACAAGAACAGTCCTCCAAGGCATAGGGTACACCATATGGCCTCTTTATCATGCCTTTGCATTAAACCTGACAGGGGTAACTATCTCTGGAAGTAGATGTGGGTAAATAAAGGTGAAGAGGTTGCCTTGAACTATAAACTTGCGTAAAGCTAGACAAAATAACTCTTTGTAGAAAGATCTTTCTCAACCCCTAATTTAAGCATTTGGTAATGGTGACTTTATCTTTCAAAGTATCGTAATTGACTTTCTTTATGGAAATGCAGCATACTGAACCTTGGAAAGGAGAAATTAAGAAAGGTGTGATGTATCTTTTGTTTAGCGTATCTTTGACCCAAATTTGAATATCTTGTAGATATTTGCAAAGTGTTTAATTAGAACTAAAGATGTTGCGATGACGGTTTTTATTCATAGTTATGGAATGCTTTGCCAAAGGTCAGTAAGTTCTGCAATAGTCTTTTCCACAAGCATATCAATCTCCTTTTGAGACTAGAAAGATCTACATCCTTCCGATTGTTTAGGTTTAAGATTTTATATTAAATATTTGAAAGATGATGGACAGAGCATTTCCCCAATTGCAAACTTTATAATCTAGGCACTAAATCCTTCTGGAAAAGCATTAGAAAATCGTAATTGGAATGTAAGTATTTAGCAAATTTCTTCTCCAGATTTGCAAATAATAGAGCAATTCTTCAACACTTAGGTAAGCTAGAAAAAATAAAATTCTCCACACACCCTTTGAAAACAAAATTCACAAGATGGTTTAAGAACGCCGCCAGAATATTATGAATCTCATTCTTTTTCATGCAACTTAACATATAATAACAATAATAATAATAATAATAATAGTAGTATTAGTATTAGTATTAGTATAGTAGTAGTAGTCAGTAGTAGTAGTAGTAGTAGTAGTAGTATAGTAGTAGTAGTAGTAGTACGTAGTAGTTTAGTAAGTAGTATAGTAGTAGTAAAAACAATAATAAATAAATAATAATAATTAATAATACAGATAAATAATATATAAATAAAAATAATATAATATATAATCAATAATAATAATATAATAATATATAATAATAATAAAATAATAATAATAATGAATAATATAATATAATAATAATAATATAATAATAATAATAATAATAATAATAATAATTAATAATAATAATAATAATAATAATAATAATAATAATAATAATAATAATAATAATATATATAATTAACAAATAATAAAATAACAATAATAATAATAATAATAATAATAATAATAATAATAATAATAATAATAATAATAATAATAATAATAATAATAATAATAATAATAATAATAATAATATATAAATAATAATAATAATAATATATATAATAATAATAATAATAATAATATATAATAACTAATAATAATATATAATTAATAATAATAATAATAATAATAATAATGAATAATAATAATAATATAAAAAATAATAATAATAATAGATAATAATAAAAAAAATAATAATACTAAATATAATATAAATAATAATCATAATAAAATATAATAATAATTAATAATAATAATAATAATAATAATATAATAATAATTAAATAATAATTAATAAATAATAATAATAATAATAAAATAATAAATACAAAATAGATAATAATAATAATAATAAATAATTAATAATTATAATAATAATAATCAGTAATAATAATAAATAATATGATAATAACAATAAATAAAATAATAATAATAATAATCAATAATAATAATAATATGAATAATATATAATAATAATAAAATAATAATAATAATAATAATAATAAAATTAATAATAATATCAATAATAAAAATATCAATAATAATAAATAAATAAAAATAATAATAATAATAATAATAATGAAATAATATATAATAATAATAAATAATAACTAAATAAATATAATAATAAAAATAATTAATACTAATAATAATAATAATAATAAGTAAT